>NW_020871470.1:1234692-1244692 GCF_003789085.1 Penaeus vannamei | reverse complement strand
CTGAATCACTTATTATCAAAAATGAGGATAAGCTTAATTCTTTTCTAAGGAAATTAAAAAAAAAAGAAGAGGTTATTAACGAGTCCACTTACTCTTCCCTCTTTACTTCTGGCTCAAGACCTGGAATTTTATATGGTTTACCCAAAATTCATAAAGCAAACTTACCCGTCAGACCCATCCTTTCAGCATTGGGAACCATTAATTATAATGTTTCAAAAATTTTCATTTCCATACTAAAACGCCTCACTCTGAATCAATATACCATACAAAACATCTTCACCTTTGTTCAGAAATTAATTGAGATCCCACATGCAAATGATTATGTCCTAGCTAGTTTTGACGTCACTAATTTGTTCACTAATGTCCCTCTAGATGAAACCATAGACATCATTATGAACTCTTTGTTTGATAAATCTGATAAAGTTTTGGGATTTAATAGACTGTATTTAAAAAAAACTTTTGGATATTGCCACAAAGGATATAATGTTTTGGTTTAATGGAACTTTATACAAGCAAATTGAAGGGGTAGCAATGGGAAGCCCTTTAGGACCTACTTTAGCGAACATTTTCATGTGCTATAATGAAAGTAAATGGCTTGAAAATTGCCCTATAGAATTTAAACCCAAACATTATTTCAGATATGTTGATGATACTTTATTGCTATTCAAATCCGAAGATGAAGTTAACAAATTTTTGGAATACCTTAATAATCAACATCCTAACATTAAATTCACTTGAACAGAATGGACACCTTCCCTTTTTGGATATTGAAATTTCTAGGGATGTGAATTCTTTTGTCTCCTCAGTCTGTAGAAAACCAACTTACACGGGTCTAACAACTAAATTTAATTCTTATATACCTATCAAATATAAGGGGAATTTAATCTCTACGCTGATTTTCAGAGCATTCAAAATTTCCAAGGATTATTTTATCTTCATTAAGGAAATTGACTTTATCACAAATATTCTAAGATTGAACATGTTCCCAATTAATTTTATTGAAAAGAACATAAGGACAACTCTCAATAGACTTTTGGTCCCTGTAGAACCCACATTGACTGTCTCTAAGGATGTAATTTATATGAAACTACCTTATCTTGGAACTATTAGCCACGGTCTAGAAAGAAAATTATCAAATCTAATTAAAGCTCACTACTCAACTGTTACTCTTAAAGTAGTATATACAACCTCCCTCTCATTAAGTAATTTATTTAAATTTAAAGACAAAGTACCGAAACCTTTACGCTCTTCAATAGTATACAGATTCACGTGTGGTAGCTGCGATGCTACTTACATTGGGAAGACTTCCCTTAATCTCTTCATGAGAATTGAAGAACATAAAGGTTTCTCATTTAGAAATACTAATTACAAGCTAACTAGACCAAATAAATCTTCAATTAGAAGCCACTGTGAAGCAAAAAACCATTCTTTCTCATCAGAGAATTTTGAAATCCTAGAATCCTCCCATTTTGACTTTGATTTAATCATTTTAGAAAGTCTATGGATTTGGAAAGAAAAAACAAATTTAAATGAATATTCATCTTCAATAGACATTGAACTTCTTAAATAATAACTCTGTTTTTGGAGAATTTACATTCCCTTTAGTCTCACATTTTCACATGTGGATTTTCTTTCTCCTGATAGTCTCAAGTTTGGTAGAAAACCGCGCCATTTCATAGCGTCCCTTGGTAGCTTACAGTACACGTCACCTGCTGCGCAGCTCTTATTTCCATGGATTTTTGTAAATTTTAGGTTAGTAACCATGATCAAAACCTTGTTAATTGATTCTTTTAACTTTGATTCTCATAAATTGTAAAGATTAACCTAAGAAAAGTTTTGGATTAAGATTTTATAGCCCAAAATAGTATGCCGGCTTTCCCGCTTACCTCGGATTCCTTTGTTCAAAGTTTTCTGTCTCATGTTCTTTTGAATCTGGCATTATTGTCTCAATGTATTTGATTCTGTATCTTAAATTATCACATACTTTGTCTTTGATATTATGAATTTATTGCATTTCCTCAATTTAGAGAATATTGTAATTTTTCTTGAATATAACTCAGTTTGATTTTCAATTGATAAGATTCATACTAGTCAATTTGTGTTACTGATTGTGTCCTAAGGATATTGTACAAATCTGATACTTATTGTATTTTCATCTTTGTTGCCTAGATGATTGTTCTTGCCTTATATAGGTTAAACTATGGTTTACACCAACACTAGTCATTAATGCTTATGAATTCCATATTTACATCTAATGTAATTGTATATATTTTGATACTGATTGTAATTGTTAAATCTTATATGTTGTTCACGTACAGTTCGCCATTAATAATGGGTGGAAGTACGCCCGAAACGTTTGGCTTTGTACATTAAAGAAGAATAAGAAGCATGACAAGTCCTTTCCTACATGATGATCTTGGTTACGACGCTAGTCCTGAAATTTCTGTTTATGCTCCTCTTCCCGTCTGGAAGTCCAACTACCACAATTATTATATATATATATATATATATATATATATATATATATAATATATATATATATATATGTGTGTGTGTGTGTGTGTGTGTGTGTGTGTGTGTACATACATACAAACACACACACATACACACACACACACACACCACACACACACATATATATATATATATATATATATATATATATATATATATATATATATATATATATATATATGTGTGTGTGTGTGTGTGTGTGTGTGTGTGTGTGTGTGTGTGTGTGTGCGTGTGTGTGTCTGTGTCTGTGTGTGTGTACATACATACATACATACATATATATATATATATATATATATATATATATATATATATATGTGTGTGTGTGTGTGTGTGTGTGTGTGTGTGTGTGTGTGTGTGTGTGTGTACGTGTGTTTGTGTGTGTACATGTAAATATATAAATACATATATATAAATATGTATTTATATATATGAAATATATATACATATATATAAACATACACACGTATATATGCTTATTCATTTCTTCTTTCTTTCTTTTATATCCTTTGAGGCGAATAACTGGGGATGTCTATGAATTTTGGTGATGCTTCTAGTATGGTTTATTCTTTGAAGAAAAATGGTATTCACCGTAGAAAAGAAAGACAAATATTGGGGGGTATCATGTTTGTAAAAGAAACAATGTTTCGTTATTCAAAATTGTTTAATTGACGAGAGAACGAGACAGGCGAAATGTTCTTGTGACGTCTGGATTTTCTTCGCAGCACTTCCCATTCCCTCATAACATGATTTATTAACTGTTGGGAGGTTTTTCCATTAGCCGTTTCGAAAACACTGACAACATTTTCTCAAACATTTTTTCATTGGGTTTAAGTCACATGCCTTGCCTGGTCGTCGAAGGACCTCCAGGTGGCTTTATTCATGCAACCCCTCGTAGGGCAGTTATCCTACACGAATATGGTTGTTTCCTGGAAGGGCAGAGGCATAACGGCGTACTGATGGGAGGAACATTTTTTTTTTTCTAACAATTCAATATATCTATAAAAGTTGCACTTTTGTACTGTTTTGCCAACATCATGCAGGATGATCCACCTCCACATATCACAGGTCTCGCGGTCACTCGCCCTTTCATAGATAATTCGTCTGTCATATGTAAAGAGTAGATAACATAGAAGCCGAACATATTATTATGTCCTATTTCTCTTCTCCAGTAATCTAGATGTTTTTCCACATACTGCTAGGCGAGTTGGACGCTACGTCAGCGATGTCGTTTGTCAACCTACTTTTTGGTGACGTTCTACGGTGTATTCCAATCTGCATGTAGTCTTTTTCTTCACCATGCAGCCAGCTGTAGGTCTTCATGAATTTTAAATGCATTGGTGAACGAGTGTGTTCGTTCTGGAGGCCCACCTCCTCCCACCTTATCTACCAGTGTACCATCGTATGGGAGATACCCAGCTCTTAGAATATCACTGTTAGAGAAATAACTTTTCCTCATCCCATTATAGCGGTCTCTGTTTGCCATTTCATCTACCCTTTCGTCCATCCTGAAACAGGTGTCAGCTTGACAGCCTCATGTTCACCAAGGATTTCCGAAGTTATGATATTTTAGACCATCGAATATATCTCCTTTCTTATTTAACACATATTAAGATTAGGCGCGAAATATATATTCAGGAATTTAAGAATATTTATTAGCATTATAATTGTAAAATATACGATTTTGTGTTATTCCTTTTCTAGGGCGTTCCTCTTTGACAAATAAAGGGAAAACAAATGCATACATGATATTACAGTAGAAAACGAGAAATTCCCATTTCATTAGTATATATATATATATATATATATATATATATATATATATATATATATATATATATATATATATGTATATATATATATATATATATATATATATATATATATATATATATATATATATATATATATATATATATATATATATATATGTATATATATATTAGACATACAGTACATGTATTGAATTTTTGCTATTCACCCTCCTTGGAACTGTAGTAGACTGAAATATTCAATATTTTAATGCGGTGTCTCTCCCTCAGTTGCCTGGCATTATTTGTGAAAAAGTCCAGCGGAACAGAATTCTACGGGAATTGCACGCCCGACTCCATGACTTGTCGGTACGGAAGTACATATACGGTTTGCGCAAGACGGGCGGAATGAAGCTGCAGGTACAAGAGCCCTTGAAAAGACGAACGCCTTTCCTTTCAAGAGGAGGAGGGGAGCACCCTCGGACCATAGCCAGGGGGCGATACATGCCTGATTTTTTTTTTCTTTTTTTAATAAATGTTGATTTTACTAAAGTAAGAATAACTACTCTTTTTAGTATACTTCAAAGCGCACAGCACCCGCTTTTAAAAAAGGGGAAAGATGAGAGCATAAACAGCGAAACATATTTTTAGCAGAGTCACGGCTGAAAGTTTTCTTTCATTACGTCTTTTTTTAATCAAAGATATCTTTGTTTTTAATTAGTTATTTTTCGTTTTCAAGGATTTACAGTAACGAAATGCTTATTTTGAAAGCAGCCGTAGGACTCTTTTCTTAAAAAAAAAAAAAAAAAAAAAAAAAAAAAAAAAAAAAAAAAAAATTAAAGAAACGTAAGAATCAACATTCACGCCCTGCTACCTGTGTTCCCCCGGAGCACAGGTGTAATTACGTGGTTCTCACCTATTCACAGGAGTTGCTGCAGGTGGAGGCGGGGACACGCTAGACTAGGCTGTCCTTTATTTTGTTTTATCGTGGATTACCTCTTTTTCATTGATATATTGCAGCACGAAGGTAAAGTGGTCGTGGGAAAGTGTTTTAGTGGCAAAGTGTTACTTTAGACGATAATACATTTGGGCAAAGAACCGAACGGTGAACGGATTTATTTATTTTTTTTATTTACTTATTTATTTATTTATTTTTTACATACTATTAGTATTTTTCAATTTTTACTTTTTTCCAAGTTCTTTGAAGTTGACTAGTTCCTGTCCCTTTTAGATTTTTGTTTTAGGTTTTGCATTGTTTTATGTTCATTTTATTCTCATTGTTTTATAATAATATGATTTCTATAATTAGTGATTTTTTACTCTTATCAAGTTTTTGAGGTTTATGTACCTAATGATTTAAATGCTTGCTGGTTCATTAACTTACCTTTAAGTGCTTGCTGGTTCATTAACTTACCTGACGATTTAAGTGCTTGCTGGTTTATTAACTTACCTGGCGATTTAAGTGCTTGCTGGTTCATTAACTTACCTGATGATTTAAGTGCTTGCTGGTTCATTAACTTACCTGACGATTTAAGTGCTTGCTGGTTCATTAACTTACCTGATGATTTAAGTGCTTGCTGGTTCATTAACTTACCTGACGATTTAATCATTAACTTACCTGATGATTTAAGTGCTTGCTGGTTCATTAACTTACCTTAATGGACCTGATGATTTAAGTGCTTGCTTTAACTTACCTGATGATTTAAGTGCTTGTTCATTAACTTACCTGATGATTTAAGTGCTTGCTGGTTAATTAACTTACCTGATGATTTAAGTGCTTGCTGGTTCATTAACTATAAGATAGCCTTATCCGAAATCCTTCACACGTGGTGAAAATCCTGTGCTCGTCCTCCCCGCTCTGGTTACGTTTACCCTGTCTTGCTGGTTCATATATTCTACACTACACACGTCACAACATTTGTACACAATTTCCTTCCACAAGCCCTTCACACATTTGTCTTCTCTCAAATAACACTCCGTTCCCGTACGTACTAAACGGGTGGTGACAGTGAGCGCTACTATTGTACATTTCTGTACAAGTAAGGCACGGTAAAGTTCAACACGCTACAGAACCACCCAGCTAGTAGTTGCTTGAGCTGAAACAAGCAAATATGTATTTTCTCGCTTAACGGTTCGAATGTGTATGCGACTCACAGGGAAATGCCGACTTATGGCATAATAATACCTGTTATACATACTTTTTTGTAAGTCCTCCCTAAGCATGACCGTATTAACATTAGCGCGCGCATGCACTTGACAGTGATAACGTATATTTATATTGTAGCCTCACTGCAATTTTGTGTTTAGGTCCTGTTCTATATTAGAGAATGTAATGTAGCATGTCAAAAAAAAAAAAATCAATCGCTTCATTCCACTAGATGCTGCAGGCAACAGAACTTGTAATGGTATCAGTGATTTTGCATATCTTTAGCTTTATTGCAGCGTCCCCGGAATCCCAAATACTTTGATATACTTGGTTCCATGTTTACCCTTTATGCGCACATTATTGGAACCTGTTGAAACATCTTTCCATTTCGTATCAAGATGTTTGTCTCTACATTGATTCGCTCCGACCAAGCAATGAGAGCGCGATATTTCACGCAGGCTTAGATAGGAATTTCTATTTTCGTTAATTATAAATCGCATAAGTTTCTTAAAATAAGAAATCCTCAAAATATATATATATATATATATATATATATATATATATATATATATATATATATATATATATATATATATATATATATATATATATATATATATAACGGCGAGAACTAGTGGAATAAACCCTTTTCTGAGATCATTCGAATTTCGGATTATTCATCTAATTATGATGATGTATATGATAATTGAATAAACAAGGACAATAATGATGATAATACTAATAATAAAGAGAATAATGACGATAATGATAATATGAGTATTAATGATGATAACTCTGATAATAATGGTAATAATAATAATTATTATTATAATAGCGATGATTATATAAATAGTAATAACAATAATAATAACAATCATAATGATGAACATAATAACAATAATTTTGATGATAAGGATAATAAAAGATAATAATAATAATGATAGCAATAATGATAATAATGATAACTTTAATAGTAATAATAATAATATTAATAGTAATGATAACATAAATAAATAATAATGAATAATAGTAATGATAACATAAATAATGATAATAGTAACATCGATATTAGCAATGATAATAATAATAATTATTATTATTATCATTATCATTGCTATTCTAATAGAAAAGGTAACAATAATAGTAATAATAACAATGATAATGATAATAGTAATAATAACAATGATAATGATAATAGTAATAATAATGATAATAATGATAATGATGATAATAATAACGACAATGATACTAGTAGTAGTAGTAATAGTAATAATAATAATAATAATAATAATAATAATAATAATAACAATAATAATAATAATAATGATAATAACGATGATAATAATGATGAAGTATTTATCATTATAATCTTTATTATAGACTATTTATGATGAAAAGGGGTAGGAGCTACGAATAAACGGCTAAAACTAGCGAAATGTAGCCTTTTCCGAAATCTTTCGAAAAAAATTAAAGATGGCAATTTTCTTTTCTTTTTTAAGTGAATTATGATGATGTGTATGAAAATTGAATCAATAATGATAATAATGATAATGATAAAGATACAATAATAATATTGAGAATGATAATGATAATAAGGATAAAATTATAAGATTATGATAATTTTCATAGTAATGGAAATAATGAATTATGATGATGTATATGAAACCTGCATCAATAAAGATAATAATGATAATGATAGAATGATAATGACAGTAAGGATAAAATTACAAAGATTATGATAATTTCCATTGTAATAGGAATCATGAATATGATAACCAGTATTATGATAATATCAAGAATGTCATTAAGGATAATAATGATAATTATAAAAAATGATAATGATAATTATGATAGTAATGAAAATGATGATGATGATAATAATAATAATAATTAATAATATAATAATAATAATAATAATAATAATAACAATAATACTACTAATCATGATAATAATAATAATAAAGATGATAATAATAGTAATAGTAATAATGATAACAATGATAATGATGAAATGAAAATAATATTGATAACAATAATAATAAAATATATAATAATAGTAATATATATAATGATGATAATATTAATAACAATAGTAATGATAATAGTAATAAAATCTTATCAACATTATCGTTATCATTATTACTACTACTGTCATCATCATTAATACTTTTATTATTACTATAGTTATCATCATTATCATTTCCATTGTTAAGTTAATTATAATAATTCAATTAATAATGACGATAAAGATGATAATGATCATGATAAAAGTGATGATAATAACTCCATTTATTATGAAATAAGGGTATAATCATAATACTGATATTTTTATTATTATTATTATTATTATTATTATTATCATTATCATTAATATATTTGCTTTAATTATCAACATTGTTATCATTAATTCAAAATGTCCATTATGATAGAAATGCTCATAATGATTAGTGTAATAATTATCATAACTTCAATGATAAGAATATAATGATAAATATGATGATACTTATGATAATGATGATGATGAAAATAATGATGATCATAATGAAAATAATGATAATGATGATAATAACAATAATAGTGCCTATTTAAAATGATAAAGGACTAAGAGTAAAAAAAACTTAGAAGTAAAAAGACGGGCAAAAATGAGAGAACGGTTGAAAAAGCCCATTTTTGTATTATAAACGATAATATGGATGATTTTGGCAATGATTCAGTTCATAATAATAGTTTTAACGGTAACTGCATTGATATTGACTATGAGGATGATAATAATGATAACAATTACAATTATACATTGATATTTATAATGATAATTTTGATAATAATTGGATTAGCAACAATTACAACTATTTTAATTATTCCCATACCAATAATAATAATAATAATAATAATAATAATAATAATAATAATAATAATAATAGTAATTATAATAATGATTATGATAATGATAACAGTAATAATGATAGTTATAGTAATCATGTTGTTATTATGATCATAAAACTGATATTATTAATGCTACCATTATTTTACTATACCATTATTGTTATCATTATTAAAAATGTCCATTATGATAAAAAATCATAATAATAATCAATATACTAACTATTTTAACTACAGTTATAAGAATTATAATGATAATTATAACGATAATTATGACAATAATGATAATAACGACAATAATGATAGTAATTTTAGTAATTATGCTGGATTCTTTCAACCTACGATGATCCATCACAAGACAGAGTGAATCTTAACAGTAATGATTATAACAAGAACAATAATTACAATAATAATAACTGTAGTGTATGGCTGGCCACGTTCCGACTCTAAGGATGATTTTACCTTCATAAACCTCTGTTTTTTTACCTCCTGCAGCATTTTTATTAATCTCATCATTTTTACTTCGTCAAACCCATTTTGTAACCAGGGGTGCGTTAAAGTTGCTTAGCTAAAACAGATAGTTATTTGTTTTTAAATCTAAATATTTTAAATATGTTATGTGCGAAATGCACAATTTTTGCTACAACTGTGTTATCGGATATTCTCCGTATCCTTTCCCTTATTTAGACTTTTAGACTTGAGTGTGTGA
>NW_020871470.1:1225608-1228108 GCF_003789085.1 Penaeus vannamei | reverse complement strand
TGACGTAAGTAGAAGCACTGCTAAATTAAATACATGTACGTACGTACTTCAGCACTGAAGTCACACACATATCCTAATGCAGTATGTATATATGTATTAAAGTTATAAACTAAAACATAATAAGATACAATACGAATATATAAGTTGGGCTAAAAGAGCACATAGAAGACAAACTGCAAGAATAATATATGATTTCTAGTCCCCTTATATATAGACAAGTAAATTTATACATATATGTGTGTGAGTATGCACACACATAGACACACACACACGCTTATATATATACAAATATATATATATTATATATATATATATATATAATATATATATATATTATATATAATATATATATATATATTTATATATATATAGATACATATATATATATATATATATATATATATATATATATATATAATATATATATATATAATTATATATATATATATTTATATATAATATACACATATATACACACACACACACACACACACACACACACACACACACACAACACACACATATATATATATATATATTATATATAATATATATATATATATATATTAATATATATATATATATATATATAATATATTATATATTATATATATATATATAATATATATATATACATATACATATATCTATATCTGTATCTATCTCTATCTATCTATCTATCTATCTATCTATATATTATATAATATAATATATATATATATAGATATATATATATTATATATATACATATACATATCATATATAATACAATATAATATATATATCTATATCTATATCTATATATCTATATATCTAATCTATCTATCTATCTATATATATATATATATATATATATATATATATATATATATATATATTATGTATATATCTAATCATATATGATATATATATATATATATTATAATTATATAATATATATATATATATATATATATATATATATATAATATATTATAATATATATATATGTGTGGTGTGTGTGTGTGTGTGTGTGTGTGTGTGTGTGTGTGTGTGTGTGTGTGTGTTGTACATATATATACACATACATTTATATACACAAAA
Organism: Penaeus vannamei; assembly: GCF_003789085.1. Lineage (NCBI taxonomy): Eukaryota > Metazoa > Arthropoda > Malacostraca > Decapoda > Penaeidae > Penaeus > Penaeus vannamei. Next base: position 1,227,025 of record NW_020871470.1, on the reverse strand, counting down.
AAAATCTAGTTATATATTTTCATATATAACGTAAAGGAAAATATGTAATCCCCGAAGAGGATGTATGTAATCAATGTCATAGATTTTTTTATGTTAATAGCTAAAAATAATCAAAAAAAGGAAATGATGTTTCCATTGTTATTTTAATGATATATGAAATAATCCCATTTAAATCATTTCCATTTGTCACATTTTTTATGTAAGTATTTCTTCTTTAATAAATTAAGCAGATAAATACAATAAATATACCAACAAGCAAATCAAGATTAATAAATGAGCCCATTATATAAACTCTTCTTAACTTTGTTTCCCATCAGTGCTTTAACACCAAAAACAAATTAAATTAAAATTAAATTAATTAAATTAATTTAATTTAATTAATTAATTTAATTAATTAATTAATTAATCTAATTAAATAATTAAATTAATTAATTAATTAATTGATTAAATTAATCAATTAAATTAAAATTAAAATTAATTAAAACAACACCTTGACCTTTGTCTGGTTTGGTAATAATTACATCAGGGTTCTTAGACAAGTCTTTAAGGGTTTTGAGGTCGTAAGTTGATATCCCATCTTGAGTAATTTCCTTTTTATAAGTATAAAAAGTAGAAAAGGCCAAATTCTTAATACTTGATTTAATGTGATTATTGACATTTGGAAATTTATTTGATGGTTTGTGAGTATAAAGTGACCTAAGTAATTTTTCAAAAGATAGAAAAAAATGAGCAAAATTCAATTTTGATGGTGGGATGCCAAATTTTAGACCATTTGCTAATAATTATTTAAGTTTTAAAGACAAGTTTACACTAGAAAAATTGAAAACCACTTTATCAACTTCCAGGGACTTATTAAAGTTATCATATCCTAAATGGAATAGTTTACGCTCATGTACAAATTCAACTCTCTTCAAAGTATTCACATTTATGGATTCAGAATGAACTTTTAGATAACTGAAATCAAGCTATGAAATAATATTTTTTAATTCCAATTCCAATTCTTTAACTTTCTTATTCATATAATTTAGCTCTCGGGTTTTCTTCTTGATTTCAATTTCCAAAAATTTATTTCTGAAAATCATGATATGCCTTTTTGTTATCCTTATCGTGTTTCCATAGTTTAAATCTAGAAATTTGGTATCATATATTTTTGAGACATACATTCAAGAAATTTCAAAGTCTAAGTTAATTTAGTATACAAATTCACGTGCGGTAGCTGCGATGCTACTTACATTGGGAAGACTTCCCGTAATCTCTTCATGAGAATTGAAGAACATAAAGGTTTCTCATTTAGGAATACTAATTACAAGCTAATTAGACCAAATAAATCTTCAATTAGAAGCCATTGTGAAGCAAAAAACCATTCTTTCTCATCAGAGAATTTTGAAATCCTAGACTCCTCCCCTTTTGACTTTGA
>NW_020871470.1:1186796-1187915 GCF_003789085.1 Penaeus vannamei | reverse complement strand
CCCCTCTCTCTCTCACAGTTAAATGCTTTAACTGTGGGGAGTTCAACCCAACAATCAAATTATAGATACGACTATAAAGTCAAATGTGCATCCTGTTAATTGTATGGTTGCAGAATATTTTGTAGCTAATATAGCGAATAAGAATTTGGCCAAGAAGACGGTGCCGATGCTAAACCTTTATAGAATAAGGAGCTCATGAATTTGTATAAATAAGCCCAGTCACTCTTCTTCCACGAGATAGAATTTCTGGTCAATGAAAGACATGATTATATTTTAGGCTTCACCGAAACGTGGCTTCTTCTAAGCATAAGTAATCCTATAGACATTTCTTTCTTTAATATCTACCGCCATGATCATAGTGGAGGAATATGTATCTATATTAGGGATGACTTCAAGGCGACCAAAGTCAGCAAGGCACTGATAAAGTCGAAGGTGTTGAGGATATATAAATTATAATACAATCCAAGAAACTACCATCTATTATTGTTGGTTGCATTTATTGACATCCACATTCCTATGTTACGTCTTTAAGCTATGTATTATTCTCTACTTCTAGACATTTTAAAGTGTTTGATAGTGCAATCCTTAAAGAGAAATGCATGAAACTAAAACATGAGCCAATCTGGTTCTGGGATTATCTTACAAACAGATCACAGGCAGTCAGACTCAAGACCATGTTGTGCTCTCAAAGAAATCTTTCCTTTGGTGTTCCCCAGGAACCCGTGCTAGGTCTGATCCTGTTCTTCATGTGAATGATTTATCTGAGAAATCTTCCTCTATCTCTCAAAATCTGTTCTCTTTTTTCTCTCTCTCGTTGCTACAGTGGACTCATTTTATTACATGAACCTTTATATTAGGTGGTAGTGCAGAGAAAAAATCAATATAGGTTCATTCTATTTTGGTATAAATGAACAAACAAGATTACATGGTAGCATAGTAGTGGAGCCAGTAGAGTGGAAAGGAGCACTTTTGTCAAGAGAAGTCAGGTCATCACATGACAATATCACTTGAATTCGATGTGAAGACTACAAATCTTCTGATTATAACCTCCCCATAGACAATTATAGCACCCTACATGGTTACTGCATGTACTCTGTACTTACCAGCTACTGCAAGTCC
>NW_020871470.1:1179296-1181796 GCF_003789085.1 Penaeus vannamei | reverse complement strand
ATAATATCCAGTCAAACGATAATTCTCGTTTGAGCCGGAAAGTTTCCGTGGTCTTATTGGTTAAAATCACAAGTTATAGTAGATCATCGTTATAGTAATGTAAAAAAATATATTTTTGATATTAACAATTCAAAAAGCCTGCGCGGGGGTGGAACCATCATGCAGTGTTTAAAATTTTCGTCCCGACTGTTTCCGTGGTTCTCATCGCTGGTGTGACTGCGCGCGCCAAGATGACCAGGATTTCCCTGGTGCCAGCGGAGAAGTCATGCGGAAAAAGTCCGTGTGACACGAACTTAAGTCAATGTTTCTTTGAGGAGTTGCATCCTCATTCGAACAGCTGAGCGAGGAAATACATGCTTGCTTGTTCCAACTCAAGTAACTACTAGATGGATGGTTCGGTAAATTTGGAAAAAGACGTCACCAACGCCTCTCGGGACGAAATTAGATTCGTTCGATTTCTATTGTTTTGGTTCGGTTGATTCTGGTGTTCGTTTCCATCGGAAATGGCAAGATTGTTTTTTTCCATACCAGCCGCGCCACTCTTGATATCATGCATGGCACTATGGAATTCTCGTTTTCTGCTGTAATCACGGTACCGAATAAATCCCTATATTGATTAATGCAACCCTGCAACAACCCCATGGGGGGGTTGCCGCCCACCAACTCCCGCCCAGGAAAACAAAGAATCCACGTATTCCCGGCAGGAGAGAGCGTCGGAGACTCGGATTCGGGCGGGCGGTTCCGCATGTCGGCCGCAGGTACGAAAATTACACACTTCAGGGGGCTGTGCCCTCTGCGACCATCCTGCTGCCCCCACCCCCACCCCCACCCTCGCCCAGGAAAAAAGAATCCTCCACGTGTTCACGGCAGGAGAGAGCGTCGGACAGAGTCGGCATCGGGCGCTTCCACATGCCGTTCGTACGCACATGAAGCACTGTACATGTAGTCACTTCAGTGAAAATAAACCTGAAACATACCAATGCAGAGGAGGGGCCGGGGTGAGGGTCGTCGATATCGGAGGAGCGGCTTGCGGGGGCGGAAGCGCGCCAGAGAGGTCTGCATGAGCAAGAGCGACGCGACGGCCGGTCGCAGGGCACTTCAGAGGGTAGCACTCCCTGTCCACATAGTAGTTTCAAGCTAGCCTCATCGTTTTCTAAATACCTTTTTATAACTTGGAATGGTTTGCTATGACATCCTGCACACATGGATTCCTTGGCGAGACTAATTTCAAAATTGAATTTCATAGCTTCTATTTTAGCTAATGCTCATTAATTGGCTGTTTCCCTCGTGAATTCTTTCCCCATTGGCTATTAAATTAACCGCCAAACAACTGACCAATGAAATCGTGACACTGGCCGTGACGTCACAGGCGAGATAACAGGAACATTCCGGGCACGAGAGACCCCGCGCATGCGCAGTGGAGAATTTGGTCAGTATTCCCTCAGCTCCCGTGTGAATCTCACCTATTTTTATCATTTTTATTTATTTTGATAATTAAATTACTTCGTTATTATTAATTTGCGAGACAAGTTTATTTGATGATAAGTGATTGTTAATTAAATATCTTCAAGGCTTTGAGGTTAGTTATGGTCGATGCAATGGTGGCGCCTTTTTCCAATAATGCCGATGGTTCCAAGGGCAAAGAGCAGAAACCCAAGAACCGACTCCCAATACATGTGCCGTATATATTGTTCACTCTAAAGAAATGGGAATTTCTCGCTTTAACTTTTGTCACATTTTTTTCTATTTGTTAAAGCAATGCAAAACAGTATATGCGTAGGTGTAGATGAAATTAGCATATCAAACCTGCACATCAAAATCAATTTTCTATTCATCTTAGAAATAATGATTTTCCGGTTTGTAAAAAAAAAATATTTGTTTACCCGGAACTTCAGTAGTTTACAAAACGAGGGACTATTTAGAAAATGGATAACACGAAATCGTATATTTCATATTTTTTTATGCCAATTAAAATTCGTCTATTGCTGAATATCCATTTCGCAGCTAATCCTAACGTATGCTGAATAAGAAGGAAAATATGTCCAATGGTCGAAGACCATCATGACATGGGAAATCCGAGGTCAAAACGAGGCTGCCAAGCTGACACCTTTTGCAGGATGGACGCAAAGGAAGTGAAATCGCAAATAGAGGCTGTTACAATGGGGTGAAGGAAAATAATATATTCAGAGACCTGGGGATTTTCCGGACGATGGTATACTGGTAGATAAGGTGGGAGGAGGGCACCCATAACGACCATAACGACCGGTAACTGGCCGCACGGTGAAGCAAAGGACTACATGCAGATGGATACATCACAGAACGTCATCAAAGAAATGCTGAACAAACGACATCGCGAAGATTGTCTCCAGTTCGGCCCAGCAGTATGTAGAGAAAGATCTAAGTTACCTGCGAAGAGTAAAAGGGGCAGAGAAAAATTCACCGGAAACACATGGAAAGCTCCATTGCTGGATGAGATAAGAGGTGTAAATGTTATTAACCC
>NW_020871470.1:1161796-1164296 GCF_003789085.1 Penaeus vannamei | reverse complement strand
CCTCAATTGCCCCACAAGTATCATTCCAGGCTGGCGGCTGCCAGAACGCAGGCGGGACAAGTAGCTTCCGTTCCCATCCTGCGCCCCAGCAGTCGCCCTCCACGCGGGGCATTTCCCCTCCCCCACCATTTAATACTATATGAGATGTTGCTAAAGATGTTATCTCTGGAGGGAAGAGGAATGGCAAGGCCCACCTCCCCCGAGCCTCATTTTTTTTCTATCTTTTGAAAAATTACTTAGGTCACTTTACACTCACAAACCAACAAATAAATTTCCAAATGTCAATAATCACATTAAATCAAGTATTAAGAATTTGGCCTTTTCCACTTTTTATACTTATAAAAAGGAAATTACTCAAGATGGGTTATCAACTAATGACCTCAAAACCCTTAAAGACTTGTCTAAGAACCCTGTTAAAAAAGTTGATGACATTCTTAAAGATAAAACAAAATTCTCCCAAATTCCTAACAAACCTGAATCACTTATTATCAAAAATGAGGATAAGCTTAATTAACGAGTCCACTTACTCTTCCCTTTTTACTTCTGGCTCAAGACCTGGAATTTTATATGGTTTAACCAAAATTCATAAAGCAAACTTACCCGTCAGACCCATCCTTTCAGCATTGGGAACCATTAATTATAATGTTTCAAAATTTTTCATTCCCATTCTAAAACGCCTCACTCTGAATCAATATACCATACAGAACACCTTCACCTTTGTTCAAAAATTAATTGAGATCCCACATGCAAATGATTATGTCCTAGCTAGTTTTGACGTCACTAATTTGTTCACTAATGTCCCTCTAGACGAAACCATAGCCATCATTATGAACTCTTTGTTTGATAAATCTGATAAAGTTTTGGGATTTAATAGAATGTATTTTAAAAAACTTTTGGATATTGCCACAAAGGATATAATGTTTTGGTTTAATGGAACTTTATACAAGCAAATTGAAGGGGTTGCAATGGGAAGCCCTTTAGGACCTACTTTAGCGAACATTTTCATGTGTTATAATGAAAGTAAATGGCTTGAAATTTGCCCTATAGAATTTAAACCCAAACATTATTTCAGATATGTTGATGATACTTTATTGTTATTCAAATCCGAAGATGAAGTTAACAAATTCTTGGAATACCTTAATAATCAACATCCTAACATTAAATTTACTTGTGAAATTGAACAGAATGGACACCTTCCCTTTTTGGATATTGATATTTCAAGGGATATGAATTCTTTTGTCTCCTCAGTCTATAGAAAACCAACTTACACGGGTCTAACAACTAAATTTAATTCTTATATACCTATCAAATATAAGGGGAATTTAATCTCTACGCTGATTTTCAAAGCATTCAAAATTTCCAAGGATTATTTTATCTTCATTAAGGAAATTGACTTTATCACAAATATTCTAAGATTGAACATGTTCCCAATTAATTTTATTGAAAAGAACATAAGGACAACTCTCAATAGACTTTTGGTCCCTGTAGAACCCACATTGACTGTCTCTAAGGATGTAATTTATATGAAACTACCTTATCTTGGAACTATTAGCCACGGTCTAGAAAGAAAATTATCAAATCTAATTAAAGCTCACTACTCAACTGTTACTCTTAAAGTAGTATATACAACCTCCCTCTCATTAAGTAATTTATTTAAATTTAAAGACAAAGTACCGAAACCTTTACGCTCTTCAATAGTATACAAATTCACGTGCGGTAGCTGCGATGCTACTTACATTGGGAAGACTTCCCGTAATCTCTTCATGAGAATTGAAGAACATAAAGGTTTCTCATTTAGGAATACTAATTACAAACTAACTAGACCAAATAAATCTTCAATTAGAAGCCACTGTGAAGCAAAAAACCATTCTTTCTCATCAGAGAATTTTGAAATCCTAGACTCCTCCCCTTTTGACTTTGATTTAATCATTTTAGAAAGTCTATGGATTTGGAAAGAAAAACCAAATTTAAATGAATATTCATCTTTAATAGACATTGAACTTCTTAAATAATAACTCTGTTTTTGGAGAATTTACATTCTCTTCAGTCTCACATTTTCACATGTGGATTTTCTTTCTCCTGATAGTCTCAAGTTTGGTAGACAACCGCGCCATTTCATAGCGTCCCTTGGTGGCTTACAGTACACGTCACCTGCTGCACAGCTCTTATTTCCATGGATTTTTGTAAATTTTAGGTTAGTAACCATGATCATAACCTTGTTAATTGACTCTTTTAACTTTGATTCTCATAAATTGTAAAGATTAACCTAAGAAAAGTTTTGGATTAAGATTTTATAGCCCAAAATAGTATGCCGGCTTTCCCGCTTACCTCGGATTCCTTTGTTCAAAGTTTTCTGTCTCATGTTCTTTTGAATCTGGCATTATTGTCTCAATGTATTTGATTCTGTATCTTAAATTATCACATACTTTGTCTTTGATATTATGAATTTATTGCATTTCCTCAATTTAGAGAATATTGTAATTTTCTTGAATATAACTCA
>NW_020871470.1:1142198-1159196 GCF_003789085.1 Penaeus vannamei | reverse complement strand
TCTCTCTCTCTCTCTCTCTCTCTTCTCTCTCTCTCTCTCTCTCTCACAACTAAGGTATACAGCCCAGGGTTCGTCCTCCCCAGGTGGGATCGAGTCGCTTCGTATCAGTAACTGCATAAATTATTGCTGTGACAGACGACTCCCCCCCCCCACCTCCCCAGGTAGTGTCTGGCAACAGTGAAGCAGTGAAGATGTGCTCTGAGCTGGGTAAAGCTGCCTGATTGAACGTTGATTAGACAGATTATGGAAATAGATCCGTTTATGTATCGTAAGCAATATTGATTTTTTTTTCTTTTCGTCACGGGGATAATGGCTGGCGTGAAATGAGGAATAAAGGGAATAGTCAAATTTAATGGTGATGAAGGCAGTGCATAATATAGCATTTATTTTTGCGATGGAGAAGAAGGAAGATAAGGACAAAGAAAAATGTAGAAATCAAAAGAGAAAGAACAAGGAAAAAATAAAAATGAGAACCGGGCTGTAATTACAAAAAATAATGAGTAGCATCATTACCAATAAGGTGTGCAAAGAGGTCATAATGATAGGGACGGAGGCCACATTATAAGAAAAAGAAAAATAACGATTCTAATTACGATATGAAAGATAATGATACTAGCGGTAATCACGAGGAAATTAATGATGATAAGGATGACGATAATGAATGCCTGATCACATCCGAGCCAAGGTTACCCAAATGTCGTTAATTTAGTGATGGCTCATCTAGGCCTAAATTCACACCTAATAAATTCTCCAAATGCCGTTTACTCCCCATTTCAGCTTGACCTCGGAAGGCCTGGCGCCTCCCGAGAGATAAGGCGACTGGCTGGAAGGGAAGACGTTGCTTGGGAAGCGCTTGGCGGGCTGAGGCGCGAGAATGAAGCTGTGGATAATCTTTCTCGTGTGCGTTAAAGACTGTGTGTAAATGTGTGTGTGCGTGTTATATATATATATATATATATATATATATATATATATATATATATATAATATATAATATATATATATATATATAATATAATAGATAATTATATATATATATATATATATATATATATATATATATATATATATATATACTATATATATATTATATATATATATATATATATATATATATATATAATATATATAATATATATAATATATATATATATATATATACTATATCTGTGTGTGTGTGTGTGTGTGTGTGTGTGGTGTGTGTGTGTGTGTGTGTGTGTGTGTGTGTGTGTGTGTGTGTGTGTGTGTGTGTATGAGTGTGTGTGTGTTTATTTATATATATCACTGAACTAGCGTGCCCCAAGGCCCACCCCGAAGAAGGAGAGGAGGGTCGCAAGCCCGCGATCCGAGCGGCGAAGTCTGCCTTTAAAGAACTATTCCGGATTTCGTCCAGCGCTAAAACACGAGATTGGCTTCGGCGGTTCGGGGGAGCTCTGAAAAGTGGATTCCCATTGCGCTAGGAACTGGGAAGTTTGCATTCGGACACACTTTTTAAATGTCAACGAGTGAGAGAGAGAAAGGGAGAGACAGTGATAGACAGAGCATGGTAAGCAGACAGTCTTACTGACTGTCTTTCTGTCTTTCTATTTGACCCTCATTTTACCTGCATTCTGCCTGTCAGTTTGACTGTTTGTTCTATTTAGATTACAAAATGCGATAATGTGTGTGTGTGTGGATACATAGATGGATCCGAGGGGCATTTCACTTCGAAAATCCTGAACAGCCTGCCCGGAAATCCGAAAGAAAAATCCGGAAATCATTAAATTCTTAGTAAATCCAAAAATCTTTATGAAATTCCAAAAATCCTAAAATCTTGCAAATGTTCCATCCGCAGCAATCTTTTACAAAATCCTAGTAATAGTACTTAGAATATCTATAAAAAAAAAAAAAAAAAAAAAAAAGGCCGCCTCGTGCAAATGCGTGGCACATTTTCTTTCTTTTTTTTTATAAAACTTATTGTCTTAAAATAATGTCATTTGAAGTAATGTTAACGTCTCTTTTAACTTTCAAACCTTTTTAAAAACCAGACAAGTGGATTTATCAAAAATCGCTGTTGGGTACAGAGAGGTCTTTTAGTACCTATCATTACTATGGATTTTTTTTTTCTTTTTTGAGGGGGGTAGGTTTTTATCCAAATAACGCAAAAATGCCAGAGAAACGATTGCGCAAACGTCAGACATTAAGGCTTGGGCGCGGTCTTGGCAAAGCATTATATCAATAAAATAGCAACACAGGATGTAACGAATGTAGCTGTAAGGTCAAGTGAGTTTACTTTAATCCTTTAATGTAAATATTCCCGCAAAGAAACGAGATTGCGCCTCTTAAAATGCTCAAATTCCCAAGTAATTGTGGCTATTTCTGGGAGTGAGTTGGTTTGAACGAGACTCAAATAGATAATCCCGAGGTTAATCCCTCAGATTATGACGATAACGAAAAATCGAGGATTTTTGTCTCAAGGATTACAGTAATCTTAAGCAGAGTCACGTTTTATGGCAAAGTAGTTTATTTCATGTGGAATGTATAATGTAACTGGTAATAGCTTAGTGTTTGAAACATTTACGACGATTTAATACTTTTCAAACGCCTCTGAAAGTTTTGGAAATCTCTGAAATCCGGAAATCCCGGTAATTTCGGGGGGGGGGGGGTCGAAAATCCCGGAAATCTCGTTCGATATTTTGGGTAGGGAAATGCCCCTCGGATGGATCGATGGATAGAGAGAAACAGAAAGATGGATACTTGATAGACAGATGGAGAAATAAGAATATAGATAAATACATCTATGCATAAATATAGAGATATATTGTATATACGAGTATTAGTATTTCACAGTTGCATTAACAACGCAGGAATTAAACCAAAAGCAGTTTCGTCCAACCGGCGATTAAAGGAACATTATCTGCATATGCCAAGAGGATTACTAAGCAATTTAACTCGTCGGAAGATAATAGATGCCCGTAATAATTGATAGCTTCACAAGTTCATAATCCTTAGAAAGCGTATTGGATTCCAGACTAATTATCTTATCTACTGATGCGTGGGTTTCGATCCCAAGTAACGGATGAAGCAATACATCCCAGCCTCGAAACAGATTCACTGGAGTTTCGAAACTTATCTTCGCGAAACAAGCCAAAGAGTTGAATATCTTTTGGCACATGTATGTTAAAGTACACGCTTCTATAACCGCATTTGTTGTGAAAGTCTTGATATAGAAATAAAACTATTCCTGGTCACATTAATTCGAATGCCTGCCCTATGGACCGAACGCGAAAAATCCTTTCCCGCGTAAAAAAGCAGAGATAATTCGGCGCCGTAAGAGGATGACAGCGGGGTAGCCAGATCCTTCCGGCTAAAAGTTAGAGCCATCTCCAAAAGCAGCTAAAAGCGCTAAATGAGTTATTTTCTAACTTTCTTAAAGAGTAAACAAAAGTCGTTAAATTAGGTAAGAGGTGAGCCGAAAAAGTAGCTACTCAAAGACAAACTTTGATTATACAAAATAAAGAGAAAATAAAAACGTTCATTACAGGTAGCTGAATTTAGCGACAGTCGCTAAACTAGCAAATCCGGACGACAAGGAGAACGGGTAAGATGGCCACAGTTGCTGATAGAGAAAGGAAGTAGAAGAGGGGATGGTAAGGTAAAAATAACCTTATAAAAAGATATGTGAAGACAAGAGACCGTTAGGAAATCATTAATAAATGAATATTTAGCTTGTGGTAAAAATGAAAATAATTGCGTTCATAACGACAGTAATATCTGTGATTGCAATAATGTTAATAATATCAATGACAGTAATGATGAAAAATATGAATAATTATCATGATTAAAATAAAACTAATAATGTTAAAAAGGACAATAAGTATCATAATTGCAATATTTTTTTCCAATAATGGTGATGGTAATGATAATAGCGATGAAATAATGATAATGATAACAACTATGATAAAAGGAAATAACGATAATATTAAGGATAACAATGATACAAAAGGCTATCAGAATAGTAAAATTATTAGTAACGTAACAATGGTAATAATTATCAAAACATTAATGCAGATGATAATAATACCATTATTATGATTACCATTATTATCATCATCATTACCATTTTTGTTTTCATTGCTGCTGATTTTATTTTTATTGACATGATAATACGGATGATAATAAGAGGAATAAAAAATGTTATAATGAAAATTAGATTGATGACCTCAATACGAACGAGAATGAATATGATGGCAGTAATTCTTACGACCTTAAGCTTTCTGACACTTTTTTACCGATTTTTTAAACATCTTTACTGTTATTACCAAGATTTTGTTCAAAATAAATAAATAAATAAAGATACATAAATAAATGAAATAAAAATAAGAAAAAAAATAGAATGGAGCATTTGCGAGATTTTAGAATTCTTGAATTTCTTGTGAAATTCAAATTTCTTGTGAAATCCAAGCGTCAAACAACGTCATTCGGAGGGGATGAAGTGTAGTTGGGGAACTGGGGAAAAATAAGGTAAGGGAGGGATAAAGGAAGCAAAATCGGTAGAGAGAATTATAGCTAATATATATATATATATATATATATAATATATATATATATATATATATATATATATATATATATATATGAAGGGAATGTACAACGCACAATCCCGTAACCGCCTTGGAAATTATAGAAATCCCTCGAAATCCGGAAATCCCAGACAAATCTATCTGGAAATCTGGAAATCACGGTAAAAAAAAAAAAAAAAAAAAAATCGGAAATCCTGCAAATCTCGTACGCTATTTTGGGTAGCGAAATACCCCTCACAAACACACACGCATAAGAGAGAGAGAGAGGGGGGGAGGGAAGGGCGAGAGGTAGAGAGGTAGAGAGGTAGAGAGGTAGGGATAGAGAGATAGAGAGATAGATAGATATAGATGATAGAGAGAGAGAGAGAGAGAGAGAGAGAGAGAGAGAGAGAGAGAGAGGGAGAGAGAGAGAGAGAGAGGGGAGAGAGAGGAGAGAGAGAGAGAGAGAGAGAGAGAGAGAGAGAGAGAGAGAGAGAGAGAGAGAGGGAGGAGAGGGAGGGGAGGGACGGAGGGACGGAGGGAGAGGGAGAGAGGGAGCTAGAGAGAGAGAGAAAGAGAGAGAGAGAAAGCGAATCCCCGGCAGCACAAGACAGCCCAACCTTTCTACGGCATTTTTCATTCGGTTCAAATTATTGGCCAACCTTTCCATCACTCGTCTGACTAAGACATCGCCTGAAATATCTATTATTAATACGATGGCAATATCCTACCAATAAGCTCGTGTTCCCTGTCATGATTAAGTAAAAAAAATAATGAAACAAAATCTTCTGAGACGTCACAGACCCCAGAGCCCGCTTGGCAATAATGTCTTCAAACGTCTTCCGTCGCGCAATGATTGATATCAATAATAATCACAACTATGATAATGATGATCGAAAAGGTGCCACTTAGGATGAAATTGACATCACGATGCTAATGATAATAACGAAGATGAAAAGAGTGTTAAAAGTAAAATATAGGGCATTTTTTTGTGAAATGTGCACTTCCCGATTCATAATGAAGAACATGATATTAATATTAATGGTAATGATAATAAAACAATGAAAAAATATGATAAAAATTAATACTATTACATTGATGATGACTGTATCAGTGGCAATTGCAACAATTCTTAAAATAATAATAATGGCAATGCCAGTGATGACGATGGTAATAATATTGATTCTAATGATAAAACAACCATATTAGTGAAAGGCATAACAGTGGTTATAATTACAATAATCTCAACAAAAATATAATAATGACAATAATTAAAAAAAAATAATAATAATAATGATACTAAGGTGATGGAAATAGTGTAATAATGTAAATAGAATTTACAGCGATATATATAATTTTAGCAATAAAAGACAATGATAAAATAAGAATGATTACGTTAATAGTGATAATAATCGTTATAATTGTAATATGATTTTTACATCAACTATGATAATAATGGCAATAATGATAATATTGATAATGATATGATGAATATATGTATATGAATATGAAAATATTAACGTTGATAAGGACAATAATGATTATAGATACAATAGTTTTTTTACAATGATGATGTTAATAGTGACAACAATGTTGACTGTGAAATTGATGATGATAATGATAATCATGATAAGAATGGAACTAATAATGATAATTTTCTATGATGATAATGATTATTATATCAATAATATCATGCTATTATTGCCATTATTATCTCTGATATTATCAGTATTATCATCGTACTTGTTATTGTTCTTCTTGCTACAATCATCATTACAAATGATAACTATTGTTATCCTTTTAATGATGATGATATTATTAATGATAATAATGATGTTGAAATGATAACGTTGATAAAATAACGATGATTGTGAATTATAGTGTCCCTGGAAAATGAAACTAGTTTTGAAAGAAACATCCTTCGAAAAGTTGAAATAACGGCTAAACAATATGCACTAAATTTGCGCAACAAGCACTTTTCCGAAAGAACACTCGAAAAAGCTAATATATCGCTTGTTTAATACAATGGTGATGATTTTGCCATTAATCACTTTAATAATGGTGATAATTACAATAAACGCACTATTTTTCACAATAATGATGATAATGATGGCAATGCTAGATTTTTTGTTCCCTCCTCCCTTGTTTCCAATACTGAAGGATCGATTTCAATTATGTTTTCTATTTTCCACTATTTTTCTAAGAAAGGTCATTGAAAGTTTTCTTAGCTGATTGCGAAAAAGATTGTATAACGTTTTCTTTAATGTTTCCGTCTATAAAACATAACTATAATAAATTACTATACATTTCCTTGACCCCGTGAAGAATTTTGACCTGAGTTAAGGTAGCGAAGTCCATGACCAGGTATTACCTTGAGTCGGCTAATTAGAAGGGAAATTAGAAGCACGCAGAGAGCGCATACCTCCGCCAAAGCAACAGAGGTAATTAATGCAATCCTTTTTTACAATTCTGGTTCCGGATCACCACCGAAATGTAACCACATCTAAGTTGGCTTAAAACACACCTCTGGTAAGAAGTTAATAAAAATCTGTTCATAACTTTCTGAGCTAACCTGCTAACCAACGAACTAACTAACCAAAGCTACAAAAAAACGAACTTCACTGGCAGAGGTAACGATACGTGCTTTGCCACCGTCGAAAAGCCGTGCTACGTATATTCAGAAGTTTTTATGTTTTCTTTAAAAACTTCCTATAGAATTATTTTTTCGTGATTTTACCATTAGGTATTTTACTGGTCATTTACTGAAACATGTTCGCAAAATATCAAGGATCTTGATATCATTTAATGTCTGTTCTATAAAGATTAGATAAAAAAGAAAGAAAGAAGAATGTATATGGCGACTTGTTAGAGCTGTTGTGAAAATCCTATATTTGTCTATCGAATACGTTAAATCTACATATAGGTTTTTACACCTTGAAAAATATGAAATACACGTCAGAAATAGAGATTATGTATATAAATAGAGAGAGAGAGAGGGTGGGGGGCGGGGAGAAAGAGAGAGGGAAAGAAAGAGAGAGAGGGCGGAGCAAGGGAGGGAGAGAGAGAGAGAGAGAATAACAGAACGAGATAGGGAGAGAAAGGTAAATAGAAAGAGAAAGACAGTGAGAGGAAGAGAGAGTGAGAGAGAATTTAATGCAACCTCTAAATTATTGTAACAAATATTCGTATCTCCTGCTTTGCGCGCCGTATCTTTCTTTCCTCCTCATTCCCGCCATCGTTAACAACACAAAACCCAAATCGTGTCTAAAGTGTATCCAAAAAACTCAATGGATTATTGTACGCGTTCATCTCACAGCCGAGGCGCATAGCTCGATTAGTAAACATTTTCTAAACCAAATATATCTGCACAAATCCGAGGGAATAGAATTATAGGAAAAGCTAAAAACTATCCACACACCCCGATTGCAAATAACGGTGTTGCCAGAAGGAGAGCCCCGATTTAAGCGGCAAATTCCCAGTATATTCGCCACAGTTAACAGAATCACCTTTCTCTGTTCGTTGCAGAAAAAATAAGTTTAGGAATGAATACTTGTGTCTGCAACGTTGCGTTTGTTTGTAATGTCTTTGTTGATGGTTGTTGGGGCTATGATCGGGTTTTGTTTCCGACATGTACGTGTATTCTGTGTGTACCAAACCAGTTGTGCGTTCGTGTGCGGAAATTTTCACTTTTTGGGTGCTTTTGCTCTTTTGCTTCTTCATTTGTCTGGGAAGTAAATGTCTGCTTTTAGGTTTCTGTAAGTGGATCTAGACACGGTCCTTTGAATTACACACACTCATACATATGCATGTGCTGTATGTATGTATGTGTGTCTGTCTGTATGTTTGTGTGTGTGTGTGTCTGTGTGTCTGTATGTCTGTGTATGTGTGTGTGTGTCTGTATGTCTGTGTATGTGTGTGTGTGTGTGTGTGTGTGTATGTGTGTGTGTGTGTGTGTGTGTGTGTGTGTGTGTGTGTGTGTGTGTGTGTGTGTGTGTGTGTGTGTGTGTGTGTGTGTGCATATTTATATGTATGGATGGATGGATGCCTTGTATGTACGTATGTGTGTATGGATGTATATATGCAGTCTATGTATGTATGTAGGTATCTGTGTAGGTACAGCATGAGCGTTCAGTGCGATCCAGACGCCGGAGGAGCAGAAGCAACGTCTCCTTCGAGGAATTGATTTGCGAATCGCGAAGCTTAACTGCGACAATTAAGGGAGTTTTGCAGCACCGCGCGAGGGAGAGAGAGCGAGGTCGTGCTTATGAAAAGTTCGAATTTCCTCCGAGTTTGATTTGTTAGGCTTTTTTTCGTTTACTCTCACGTGTTATTTTGAGCTTCATTAAAGTTAATTTAAGTTCGTTAAACGAAAATAAAAGTGTGTGTCTTCTTTTTTTTCTTTGACTTTTAAGAAATTACCCAATAAGATTTAGGGCAATCGTGTAAATGTTTCTGTTTCTGTTTTTTTTTTTTTTTTATCCGATAATGATGATAATAGTCATCAGTGTACTTGAGAAAAGTAATTTTAATGTAATTCTTCAGGTGCGATTTTTTTTTTATTGCATCAGCGACCCTATTGCCTTGACGGAGGTATGCGCTCTCTCAGTGCTTCTAGTTACCATTATAATTGACGTTATCATTGACATTACAATTATCATCGCTTTGTCATTATCATCACCACCAATTTTATTATTGTTTTTACTACTGCTGCTAATACTACAACAATTACTACTACTATTATCTTTGCTGCTACTGTTATCATTATCATTACAGTCAAAGTTCATCACTGTCAATTTCATCTTAATAATCATCATTATTATTATTACTATCATTATAATTATTGTTATCATCATCATCATTATGAATAGAAAACACTCTACAGTGTTGACACTATACCAGTAAAACATGGAATGAATAAATGACATTTACTGAAAATGAGACAACAGTTTCGAAGTCTTGGAATTCATCTTCAGGTTCGAAGAGGAAATAGAGAGGATGGAGGATCAGAGGGAGAGAGAAGCCACGCGATAAAAAGAGGACAGGTGAGGACAGGTGAACAGGAGTGAAGGGACGTCAGGTCACAAGGAAGGGGTGGCCGCCATAAGGGAGAAGGTTCAGATGTAGGAACCAAACTGCAGGCGTGGACATCGGTGGAAGGAAAGACAAATACGCACATATGATCTGTCTACTCGATGGCCTGTGTCCCACTGATGGCAGAAGAGGACGTTGTTGATGTGTCTCCTGGATACAGCGTTTTTATGTTGAGATAGACTCACTGAGACTGGCGCCTGTCTCACCCAAGTACAGAGGGCAGAAGGAATGGCAAAGGTGCCTGCCATCGAGGTGAAGGAAGGATTGGTGTCGACAAGGTAGACAAGGTTGCGACGGAAGATGAGCCTGCAGTTAAGAGGCTGAAGGGGGGGGGGGGCGGGGCGACGGAGAGAGCATTTTCTTGGTGCGGGAATGCCGAGGACGGGCAGGTGAAGGCTCTCTTTGGGAGGGGAGTCTTGGCAGAAGGTACGCTGCGCCATGGAGAATGGGGAAGTGTACACATTTTACAAAGAAGCGGAGATGACTCACACGTGGAACATTTAGATTCCACGCGGCCTTAAAGCAATGGTTCGGGCGCAATGCTTTTCCGAGAGCAAACATGTCGAGCAACACTTGAGGGTACACAGCCCCTCTTTGCGGCAGCAATGACCAACGTGTGTCGAGAAACAAGAGACGAGGTAGGTGTGGGCGCACTCCTGGTTAGCAAGAAGAGGGAGTGGGTATCACAATTTACAAATTACTCGCGCTAAAATAAAACTTAATAAACGAAGATGGCGATTCGTCCAGAGTCAAATCAAATTTGGTGCACAGTTATTAATCAGGAAATAATACAGTTAGAATGATTTGTTCTTAAAACCAAGAATAGTTAAATATACATTTGATGTAAGTAAAATACGTATACAATAAAATTTCATATCTGTATTTAGAGTATAGGTTTTCATTTATTCCTTTGCATTCTCGCATCTGAATGACGCTGATTGTGCGCTGAAAACCGGCCCACAGACACGGGGAGCGCAGGCCATAAGGCATCTGATGGTGATGAAAGGGTGGTGTGCCAACCCCTTCATGCTAATCCACAGGGTTCGACTGCAGCTAATAAATAATGTGTCATCTTAGCAAACGTTTACTTATTAAACTATGTCTTAACTCACCTTACTGTAGGAGCGAATTAGCTGAAAATAAACAACCGAAGACGGTGGTGTCTGTCCCAGTCTTTTAAAACCCTCTGCTCCAGGGACGCAAACTTTTCAGGGACAAGATTTTTTGAAGCAACCCGCGCTCCGATGTGACCGCATAAAATAATAATAATAATAATAACATAACATATTATAAAACCATATACACTGACTTTGCTGAAAAAATGGAAGCCAGTGAGACTTGGCGTTCCTTGTCACGAGGCAATTCCTGTCCGGCCGATGGACGGAGTTGACAGCAAAGGGCTGCCACAGAAGTGGCGGTCGAAGCGAAGGCATGACGTGTGCCTTTCAGTTTGGAGAAGCGCCGCCAAACACAGCAACGATGCATTGCGCATTTTTGAAATTTGTTTGCCGATGCAACTGCACCAACTCGATGTGCGTGGGAGCGGCGTCGTCCTCGGGGAGGTCAAAGGGGGAAATTCCTCCCGCCAGAGACGACGACGCCGACGGAGCGGCGGGAGATTTATCGCCGTCGAGGGGCGCCGAGGGTGGGGAGCCGCGGCCGGGATGCGGCGGTGAAGGCGAGAAGGTGGACGCCGGCCTCTCGAGGTCGGAATTTTCCCGCTGTGTGCAGACCCTCTGGCGGGAGAATTGGAGTCGATGAGTGTGCATCAGCGTGTGTCTGTGATTATGATATGGTACCTCTAAACCCCATTAAATGAGCTTTGCAGAAGCTTCTCGAGAAGTGTTCTCCGTTTCCTGATTAGGCTCTGAATCCAATGTCACGAAATGTAAAATCTGTGAAAGCACGATGGACAGGCCGCCCAAAACACAATGGATGCAGCTTTATTGGCTCTGGCTCTCTTTCTTTCTTTCTTTCTTTCTTTCTTTCTTTCTTTCTTTCTTTCTTTCTTCTCTCTCTCTTTCTCTCTTTCTCTCTTTCTCTCTTTCTCTTTCTCTTTCTCTTTCTCTTTCTCTTTCTCTCTCTCTCTCTCTCTCTCTAACAAAAAAAATCCGATTCTTTCGTTTCGTGAGTTATGAACAGTTTGTTACATGACAAGGGACATTAAACTGACGGCCAACTGTTTACAACGTGAAGTCTACTATTAATAGTTGTTTAATGCTCATTGTATCACTGTTATTGTTCTCAAATAATACACACATTCAGTAGATAATCAGTCATGTTTAAATGCAAGATCCTATACTTTTGGAGACCAGTGACTGCAGTCTTTATTGCACATGTCGCTTGTGCTAAATGAAATATGCACATATATATCATGCCGCCTTAGTGCTACCTCCTTTTAATTGTAGCAATATGTTTTTATTCATTTGCATATTACCTCTCGCCGGTATTCTTAACTTGCCTCTTTGATGTGTATCATTAAAGCAAGTGTGCTAACATTGTTCTGTTTTAATGATGTGATGTATCTATTTATCGGTGTATTATCTTTTACAAATTGGAACTAAAAGTAATACAGATGATAACAATATTGATTAGATTAATACTAAAACCGATGATAATAATGATGAAAGCAAAAAGAAGGGTACTGATAATAATAAAGGTAATTGAAATCAAAATATGATGGTGATAGTAAAGGTGATAAACAATTAACAACAGCAAGGAAATTTCAACATTAAAAAGATATTGATTGGGTTGAAAATAGTTGTGATAAAATGATGATACTCATAATAACAAAAGGCATCCCAGATATAGATATAATGATGCTGTGAGTATTGGTAAATTAACAAGTATTATCATTACAATTATCGAATCAATTTCGCTTTCACATATCAGCTTTACGTTTTTCCGACGACCTGTCAATCACAGCTCCTCAACGACATCGCCGTCGCCTGCGAGAGTCTGCGGGCGGCGCCTCTCGCTCCCTCTCGCGAGCGCCGCTTCCGTCCTGCTGCCTTGTACCTTTATTCCGTTTATTGCCAAGTATGGCTATAATGATCATATATGCTGGCATTGTTATTGTTATATATATATATATATATATATATATATAATATATATATATATATATATATATATATATATTATATATAATATATATGTGTATATGTATGTATATATACATATATATATATATATATATATATATATATATATATATATATATATATATATATATATATATATATATATATATATATGTATGTATGTATGTCTATATGTACATATGTATATATATATATATATATATATATATATATATATATATATATATATATCTCAGCACTGCCACTGCCAGAAATAACATCTTTAGGGTTGAACAAATAAGCGTTGATTTTCTTTGCTTTAATAGTAGAACTCAAACGTTTCGGGTTTACTTCACCCATCATCAGTGACACATAACTGTAAAACAATAATATCAAAGACATAAATAAAGTTACGTCAAACAATGGTAACTCAATGAATCAATACCAATAGTATTAAAGTTACAGTAAATATCAAATTGACATTTACATGTAGAATTAACTTATTTGGAACATGTTAAACAATGACAATATCAAGAACATAAACTGAATCAAAACAATGAATTCTTCATATTACATTAAAAATAGAATTAATACATAATACTGAATTTTAAATATTAATAATACAAATGACATAGAGAACATTGACTAGAAAAGTCTTATATCACACTTAATTTTTTTTAATCATACAAATTCTATTGTTACATAGTTAAAGTATCATTTATGACAACAATGAGACAATACCAATATAGAGTTAAATTGATAACCTTAATTCACTATGAAAAAGGGAGGACATAAAATGATTTGGACCCAAGCGTCATCCCAGTGGAAGCCGGTTGCAATTATTTGGAAATTACAATCAAAATTCAAACTATTATCAACCCTTAATTCAGTTTAAATGAAAGTCTAACACTTATACTATAAAATACCCATAAAATGCCTGTTACCAACCTAAAAAATAACGTAAAAAAGTTGAAAAATACATCCAGCAAGGAGGAACGTCCGTCCTTCAGCACGGGCAGTGGAGGAGTGGGCCGTTTTCTGTCGAACCAACAAAACTAAAATAAACCAAAGAAAACGGTTGTAGCCAGCAAGGGGAGACTTTTCAATTTCATTGTTAAATTATTACTTTAGAATTTCTAGATCTGTGGAGGATGAATATTCATTAAGATTTGGTTTATTCTTCCAAATCCATAGACTTTCCAGGATAATGAGATCATATTCAAAAGGGGATGTATCAATAATTTTGAAATTATCATAAGTTAGTTTATGGTTTTGAATTTCAGAATGATCTCTAATAGAAGATCGTACGTGGCACACGGCGGGGACTTCGTCTCCGGCGGCTCGGGATGCGTTGGCCGAGGTTCATGGAGATGACATCATCTTTAGAGTCGGGACGGACGCAGCCGTACACTACAATAGTCATTCTTTCTGAGAATGTTGGTAATAAAGTATATCTCATTAGAGAAATTAAATAATTCTTAGAAATCTTATAAGCTCTGTAAATGAGAGTAGAAATCAAATTACCTTTGTATTTTGTAGGGATATAAGAGCTAAATTTGGTGGTGAGGCCTGTATATGTTGGTTTCCGAAACACAGAAGTCACAAAAGAATTATCATTCCTAGATATATTAACATCTAAGAAGGAGAGGGAACCATTGTTTTCAACATCACAGGTGAATTTGATATTGGGATGCTTATTATTTAAGTATTCTAAGAATTTATTGATGTGCTCTGGAGATATAAATAACAACAAAGTGTCATCAACATATCTAAAGTAGTGCACTGGTTTGAAGTCTGAAGGACAATTGTTAAGCCATATTTCTTCATTGTGGCACATAAATATATTTGCTAGTGTAGGGCCTAAAGGGCTATCCATTGCAACACCCTCAATATGTTTGTCCCGCAGGCTTTCTTATTTATTTGTTATTTTTACAAGTTCAACCACCAGTCAAGGACTGTGGTGATAATGTGAACTTGGTTATTTTTATAACCATGAACGTATTTCTTACCACGACTCACTACTTGTATGGCGTTGAAGTCGCCAAGCTAAAATAGCTATTTATTTATTTTTAAACCCAATTGTATATATGTTATGGCCGAAATGCACAGTTCTTACCACAACTGTTCATTATCGGATTTTCTCCGTATTCTCTCGTGTAATTATTTTTTTTTTCTAATGTTCTTTACTCTTGTTGACGTCTTCGCGGATAACCACCGAAGTAGGTGACGGTCGTTACCCAGCTTCTTTTTTGTTTTTCCCCTTCCCTCTCTCGTCTCGGTTGTTTGGATGGTCTTCAGGCACTTCATTTGCCTATTTCCTTCTTTCGCACCATGCCTGGGGCATGGCCTGGGGGTTTCTTTCGGGGTTTATATACTAGTGGTTGAGGAAAGGAAAATAACTTCGGTCCTGACCTCTGTCCCGCACTTTGGTCCTTCGCGGTTACAATTTTACCCGTGTTGTGCTCTCGCTCAGATTTACCGTGGGATATACTTCGCGCACGGATTTACCAGGATTGCTGAGTATCTCCTCAAAGTTAAGTGACATGGTTGTGTGTAGGAGACGACTGGTCTCTTTTGGACTTTAGCGTGACATGCTGCATTATTATCTGCAGGGTGCACTCTTTCGTGAAGTCCCATAACATTTTTGCGTATTTCCCAGTGTTTGAGAGCATTAGGACCAAGTGATTTAAAGGAACACTGCTTGAGGATCCGTACCTCCAGTGTATTCATTTTTATAACTAAGTTATTACTTAGTTTCTTTTCATTCCTGCCTGAGGATCCGTACCTCCTGGAATAAAGATCTTTTTCAGTACTTTTACGTACTTTTATCTTTGATTGTTTTGATCGCTTAATGCGTGTTTGTTGATTTCTGCTTGATCTTGTCTTGTGGGTGATCAAGCAGCCCTTTATGATTGTCCCTCCAGTGTGACTCTCCATTTTTAAGACTTAATACTTCGTTTTATTTCGTTCGTACTTGAGTATTTATATCTCCTGTACATTTATTTTATAACCAAGTTAAGTCATGTTTCTTTCGTCCCTGCTTGAGGATTCGTACCTCCGGGGATAAAGATCTTTATCAAGATCTTTTTCCGTAATTGATTGATATAGGTTTCTGTTGATCTCTACCTGACCTTGTGGGTGATCAGGCAGACTTTGGTGATCCGTATCTCCTGATAAAGAGCCCTTATCACATGATACGTGATTTTTGTTGTTGTTGTCGTTTGTTGTTTCGGCTGATTCCTGTCTGACCTTGTGGGTGTTCAGGCAGTCTTCGCGAATAGTCCTTTCCTTGACTTTTTCAGCCTTCTTATTAATTTATTTCTTAATTCTTTTGCACACAAGTACTCTTACTAGGTATCCGTCAGCATTAGCTTTGGTTTAACAGTTAACATCCATTTGGTTGGATGTTAACAATTTAACGTAATTTAGGGACTTGGATGTTTTTATGCTGACCCCCCAATAACAGTATTTCTGGAGTTGGGACGCCAACTTAGGGAAGACATTTTTTATATCGTGGTAAGTTTATCTGGTGTTGTTTTCTCGTGCATCACCGCTGCTGTGATAAATTGGTGATGCACACACCTTGCTTCTACTTTTCATGACTGAAAAATGCCTGTAATTCCCTAGTGAGTGTAACTTGCTCTCTAAATAAACATCGTACCATCTTATAGCTTTACTCAATTCCAGTCAGGACATAAATTGCTCTTATTTGCCACCACTAAAGTTCTGGTTCTGACCAAGATTAGATGCATAAATCTTTCTCGGACTCGGGTCTCCTTAACAGCATATTGCTGGTTGCTCTGATACCCCGCAAACCTTGAAAGGCTGTAAAAAGGCTAGTCAAATCAGAGAATATTAAGCTGATATAAAAGAACAGATCAATTTTGCTATACCTGGGTTCCCGCTCCCAGCAGGCGGATGCTCAAAGCGAAGGGAAGAAGAAGAATTCTATGATCTTGCTTTTTTCTTCCAAACACTTCCACGCAGACGCTCAGCCTACGCTATCTCCCTTTTCACATCTACACACTTACACATCCAACATTCAGCACACACATTCTGTACTTTCTTTCCACCCTTCTCTGATACAACACCCACACCCACTTACACGACATACACGGTTCCCGAACCTACTAATCGGGTGGTGGTAGCGTGCCGTAGGCCTGGAACCTTACATCCTTTCACTGCAGACGAATCTTTCCCTTAAGCAAAAACCATATTCTCGGTTGAGCCCGGACTCAACCAGACCACTTCAAATCTACTGGGTCTACGCCCCGCTACAAATA
>NW_020871470.1:1129698-1132198 GCF_003789085.1 Penaeus vannamei | reverse complement strand
GTAGGTAAGAATTTAGATAGATGAATTGATAAATATACATATAGATAGATAGATTGATATGTGGATAGGTAGGTAAGAATTTGGAGAGACGAATAGATAAATAGAGAGACATGTGAGTAGGTAGGTAGGAATTTAGATAGATGAATAGATAACTAGATAGATACATATAGATAGCTAGATATGTTGGTAGATAGGTAGGAATTTAGATAGCTGAAGAGATAAATCGACAGATAAGTATAGATAGACAGACAGACAGATCGACAGCTACACAGATCTACCTCGCGGGCGGCGGGCGGGCGAGGGCGGCACGTCGCGCCGTCGGCAAGAAATCTCGGGCGCCAATTTTCCTCCGCAAAAGAATCGGATCCTCTCGGCCTCGCTCCCGGCCTCGCAATCAGCTCGCCTTCTCTTTTCGGGAATTTTTTCTTCTCCATTAATCTGCAGGCTCTCGAGGGACCAAACTTTAAGTCCGAGACGTTTGTGGAGAGAGAAAAGGAGGGGAGGGCGGGGCGGGGGGCGGAGGGTTGGGGGTGGGGGTTGGAAGGGGGGATGAGAAATACGCGGATTTGAGACGGTGACAGTTAAGGACGCCATAATCACTAAAACGGTCGTTTGTGTTTTCTTTTGTTTTCTTATTCATTTCTTTTTTTCTTTTTGATTATCAGGTGGACATTTCTCTCTATTACATCTTTCGCAATATCAAACACAAACGCATCATTCTACACACCCACACATACACACTCACATACATACATACGCACGCACACAATTAAACCCCCACGCGCAAGCACAGAGAGACAAAGACAGAAAAAGACAGACAGCAAGACAGAAAAAGACAGAAAAAGACTTGACAGCAAGACAGAAAAAGACAGAAAAAGACAGGCAGCAAGACAGCCTCTCTTGTCTTTCCCGCCGGCGACCTTTACGACACAAGGAGATCGACAGCGGCTCAAACGGATCCAGAAAACTGCGGTCAAACCCATCAAGAGCGATTGGCAACGACCGAGCCCTTCTTAACGGGGTTAGGGAAGGAGAAAAAAGGAAATATATAATATATGTGTATAAATATGTATGTAGATGTATATGATAGTGTGTGTGTGTGTGTGTGCGTGTGTGTGTGTATGTGTGTGTCTATATATATATATATATATATATATATATATATATATATATATATATATATATATTATATATAATATTATATATATGTATATATATATATATATATATATATATATATATATATATATATATATATATATATATATATATATTGTATATATATATATATATATATATATATATATATATATATATATATATATATATATATATATATATATAATTATATATAATATATATATATATATATATATATATATATATATATATATATATATATATATACATATATATATATATATTATATCAAACATATATATATATATATATATATATATATATATATATATATATATATATATATATATATATATATATATATAATGTGGTAGTTGACTTCCAGACGGGAAGCGGAGAAATTTCAGGACTAGCGTCGTAACAAGATCATCCTTAACAAAAATGTCGTGCGTATAAAGCCAAACGTTTCGGGCGTACTTCCACCCATTATCAATGGCGAACTGTAAGTGAACAACATATAAGATTTAACAATTACAAACAGTATCAAAGTATATACAATTACATTAGATGTAAATATGGAATTCATAAGCATTAATGACTAGTGTTGGTGTAAACCATAGTTTAACCTATGTAAGGTAAGAAAAATCATCTAGGCAACAAAGATGAAATACAATAAGTATCAGATTTGTACAATATCCATAGGACACAATCAGTAACACAAATTGACTAGTATGAGTTATATTCAAGAAAATTACAATATTCTCTAAATTGAGGAAATGCAATAAATTCATAATATCAAAGACAAAGTATGTGATAATTTAAGATACAGAATCAAATACATTGAGACAATAATGCCAGATTCAAAAGAACATAAGACAGAAAACTTTGAACAAAGGAATCCGAGGTAAGCGGGAAAGCCGGCATACTATTTTGGGCTATAAAATCTTAATCTTTTCTTAGGTTAATCTTTACAATTTATGAGAATCAAAGTTAAAAGAGTCAATTAACAAGGTTATGATCATGGTTACTAACCTCAAATTTACAAAAATCCATGGAAATAAGAGCAGCGCAGCAGGTGACGCGTACTGTAAGCCACCAAGGGACGCTATGAAATGGCGCGGTTTTCTACCAAACTTGAGACTATCAGGAGAAAGAAAATCCACATGTGAAAATGTGAGACTAAAGAGAGTGTAAATTCTCCAAAAACAGAGTTATTATTTAAGAAGTTCAATGTCTATTGAAGATGAATATTCATTTAAATTTGGTTTTTCTTTCCAAATCCATACACTTTCTAAAATGATTAAATCAAAGTCAAAAGGGGAGGAGTCTAGGATTTCAAAATTCTCTGATGAGAAAGAAT
>NW_020871470.1:1119777-1127098 GCF_003789085.1 Penaeus vannamei | reverse complement strand
GCATTTATGCTATTCATTCTATATATACAAAATATTTATGTGTATGTGTTGTGACTAATAAACATCTGTGTTTATCTATATGAATATGTTTGTGTGTACGTTGCTTATACAGTAGAGGCTCTGTACGTGCCCTGATTGCGTGTATGTGTGGGTCTGTAAGTACTTTGTGTGCGTGTGTATGTAAGCAGATGCCGGGGTTTATCTGAATGTATACACGACCTGTGCGTGGCTGATTATTTTTGTGTGAATTCGTGTGTGTGTGTGTGTGTGTGTGTGTGTGTGTGTGTGTGTGTGTGTGTGTGTGTGTGTGTGTGTGTGTGTGTGTGTGTGTGGTGTGTGTGTGTGTGTGTGTGTGTGTGTGTGTGTGTGTGTGTGTGTGTGTGTGTGTGTGTGTGTGTGTGTGTTGTGGTGTGTGTGTGTGTATGTGTGTATGTGTGTCGTGTGTGTATGTGTGCTGTACGCCCAGACAGGGAAGCGGGGGTCGCCACACATCTCGCCACAGAACCACAGAAAGTAATTAATGAATCCCGCAAAATCTTTCCCGTGAGAGGGCTAATGCCGCCCTTTGCCGTTCACAAACTGCTTTTATATTTCTCCCTTCACGCCCGCACAAGGGAGCAGGCGTGAGCTGTAGTATTCATGAGGTGGAGTCCGGAGAGAGGGAGAAACAAAGAGAAAGAAAGAGAGAGAGAGGGAGGGAGAGAGAGAGGGAGAGGGAGAGAGAGAGGGAGGGAGGGAGGGAAGGGAGGGAGGAGGAGGAGAGGAGGGAGGAAGGAGAGGGAGGAGGGAGGGAGGGAGGAGAGGAGAGAGAGAGAGAGAGAGAGAGAGAGAGAGAGAGAGAGAGAGAGAGAGAGAGAGAGAGAGAGAGAGAGAGAGAGAGAGAGAGGAGAAGAGAGAGAAAGAAAGAGAGAAAGAGAAAGAGAAAGACAGAGAGAAGAGAAAGACAGAGAGAAAGAGAGAAAGAAGAGCGAGAGAGAACGAGAGAAAAAGAGAAAGACAAGGAAGAATGACAAACAAACCCACAGAAAAAGCAAACAGACAGACAGACAGGGCCTCAGACACGCACAGACAGACACAATCATAGCCAAAGGAAGAAATGGAGACAACGAGAGAACCGAGGTATCGCTGAACATCACACATCGGCGCGAGAGACCATTCATCAGCCCGGGGCGATAAAACCACTCAGTATAAACCCTTAGTCTTTGCAACACTGACCTTCCACCTCTGCAAACCTGCGAGTTGCACAGTTCAGACCTGATCCCGAAACCTCCTCTCTCCCCCCTTCCCTCTCCCTTCCTCGCCTCCTTCCTCACCCCTCCTTCCCTCCTTTCCCTCTTCGCCCCTCCTCTCCCTCCTTCGCCCCTCCTTCCCCTCCTTCCCCCTTCCTCACCCCCTCCCTTCCCTCCTCCCCTCCTCTCCTCCCTCCCCTCCTTCGCCCCCTCTCCCCCCTCCCCTCCATCCTGAAACGTGAGTGTGGGTTTGTCTCTGTTTGTGATTGTGTTAGTTTGCGTGTGTGGGTGTCTGGTGTTGTTTGTGCATGTGTGTGCGTGTGTCTTTGTGTGCGCGTGTCACTGTGTATACGCGCGCGCGTGTGTGTCTTAGTGCATGTGCGTCTTTGTGAAATGTGTGTCTTTGTGCATATGTATACTTGTGTACCTTTCACGGTATATATATATATATATATATATATATATATATATATATATATATATATATATATATATATATCCTCTCTCTCTCTAATTTCTATATTAATGCCATGTCCTTCCCTTCCCCCCTCCCCCCTCCCCCCTCCCCCTCCAATAAAAATGACACCGCACCGCTTTATTTATTTGTCTAAAGCCGTGTGTTTGTTTGTCCGAACGTTTCCTTGTTATTTTGTTTGTTCTGTGACGCCTTTCGTGTTAGTTCGTACACGTTCTTAATCGTCTGGTTTATTCTCTCTTCAATTAGATCGCTTTACCGATTTAATTAATGTTCCTCACGCTATCGCTCTCTTGTCAATGATATCTCGAATGTTCAATTACTCTCTTGTAGCATTTTATATATCAGTGATTCCTTGAATAAATAAATACAACTTGACATTTTGTTTACACGATGTGAGTCAAGTTGTTAATACGTAATCTTTATCGGCATTCGAAAATATCATAAAGTATCATTTATTTATACATCATAAAAAAAAAAAATGAAAAAAAAAAAAATAATAATAATAATAATAATAATAATAATAATAATATAATAATAATAATAATAATTAATAATAATAATAATAATAATAATAATAATAATAATAATAATAATAATAAAAATCACGGTGTGTTTTTCCAGCTGGCAGGTTTCTCTCGACATTAGGTGATCATTGTCCGTTCATAAAAAATATGTGGTATGTTTATTGGTACTTAATGTTAACACTTACCTGTGCCTTGAAGAACAGAGGTTATGTCATGAAGAACAGTTATATAGCGAAGAATGATAATTAAATAAGAAGAACGGTGGATTTTATGATGAAGAACAATTGCAATTACGTAATCAAGAAGGGTGAATTATATGATAAAGAAAAATAATTAAATAATCTAGAAGAGTGAATTATATGCTGAAGAATAATTAGATATGTAATAAAGAACAATGCATTATACAGTGAAGAACAATGACTGAATAAGAAAGAACAGTCAAGTACATAATGCAGAACAATTTATTTTATAATGAACACACAGACATAGATAAATAGAGAGAGAGCGAGCAAAAAAAAAAAAAATATATATATATATATATATATATATATATATATATATATATATATATATATATATATATACTAAAGAACATGCAAGCAATTAAAGAATTAGTTACAACTTATAGATTATGAAGAACTGAATTATAAATCAGTTTAATTCAAGAACATGCAAGTAATTAAATAATTGGTTATAACTTATTAAGAATTGAATTATGAATCATCATAATTGAAGAACATGCAAGTAATTAAAGCTCCTGGTAATATATGGCACGTGATACAAACGAAAGAAAAAAAGAATGAAAGAATAGATAAATACAGTAAATGAGGAAAATATGATAATGATTAAAAGATTAAGTCTTGATAATTAATGTCCTTCTTTTATAGAGAAATATAATCAATTTGTCATTTTCATTACGTTCATTAATTTGTTTATCAATTAAATTCATGATGAGATGATAATAACAATGATGATAATGATAATAATAGTAACAATAATTACTGCTACTACTACTACGACTACTAATAGTGTTATTACTACAATTATCATTTTTATTAATATCATTATCATTATTATGATTATAATGATAATGATACTACTGATAATGAGAATGATAAAGATAATGATAGAAAAAATAACAAAAACAATAATGATAATAATAATAATAATAATAATAATAATAATAATAATAATAATAATAATAATAATAATAATATATATATAATAATAATAATAATAATAATAATAATAATATAATAAATAATAATAATAATAATAATATAAATAATAATAATAATAATAATAATAATCAATAACAAGAAAAGAACAAGGATAATGAGGATAATAATGAGAATAATAATAGTAATAATGATGATGGTAATCATAATAATAATAATAATGATATGAATAATAATAATAATAATAATAATAATAATAATAATAATAATATACAATAATAATAATAATAATAATAATAATAATAATAATAATAATAATAATAATATATAATATAAAATAATAATAAATAATAATAATAATAATATAATAATAATAATAGTAATAACATTAATAACAAGAACAATAAAGGTAATAATATGATGATAACATATAATAATAATAATAATAATAATAATAATAATAATAATAATAATAATAATAATAATAATAATAATAATAATAATAATAATAATAATAATAATAATAATAATAATAACAACAACAACAACAACAATAACAATAACAATGATATTGATAATGAAAAAAAAAAATAATGATAATAATACTAATGATAATAATAATAAATGTAATAGTAATAGCAATGATAATAATAATAAATGTAATAGTAATAACAATGATAATAGTAATAATGACAATGTTAATGACCATTCACAAATATCAATAGTTATCATATATCCACTTATCAGCGATATAATCATTAATTCAAGAGTAATGAAAATTGACAAGCTAATATATCTTGCTCTGATAGTCATATTATAGGTTGGTTAATTAGATTAAGCATCGGAGATAATATCTAAAAAAAGGAGAAAAAAAAAGAGTTAAGATACAGAACAATGATATATTTTTTTTCCTCTTTTTTGGCACTATGAAGCAAAAAAATATTTACTGTAATATCTATTCATTGTTGATAGAACTAAATTGACAATGAAAATCAGAATGTTACTTGAAAATGCATATAAAAAGACGCGTTAAACAGGCACACTTTTGGCACGTGGGGCACAACGGGTTGGCACTGCCTCCCCCTCTCTCTCTATTTATCTGTTTGTCTCAGGTAATAATGAAAGGTGACTGGCACTCTGTATGACGTGTTAATGGCACTCACTAGCAGCCGTTATTGGCACTTCCTACTCAAGATTAGGCAATGATTCGTTGAGATTGGCACCATCTAATGCGCGCTAATCGTGGCACTTACTGTTACAGGTTAATGGCACAGTCAGGCACGGGTTCATGGCACTCAATCTGCACTCCTCTGCCATGCCATGCACAGGAGGCAGTCGCGTGCGCATGACACCGGAGTGCGGTCAGCAGAGTCATGCACGTGACCTCGTTTTGGGCGGAGTCCCTTTGACCCCTGACCTTGACCTACCTACTCTACTCATGACACCGTGGATTCGGTTGCTGTTGGGTCAAAGGAGTTCCTTACTTTCTTTCTTGTCTTTTCTCTCTCTCTCTCTCTCTCTTCCTTTCGTCGAAGAGGGTCGATGCTGCCGGGAGAGGATGCTGGAAGACGTCCGCGAAGAAGAAAAACAAAAACAAAAACAAAAAAACGTTCCAAACTTTATCAAAACGAAAAAAAAAAAAAAAACAACGGAAGCTCGGACTGCGCAACCCGCGTCACTCCGAAGCCGGATTAAAAAAAAATAAAAAAAAGCCAAACAAACAGGAGCACCAAGACAATCAAACTCGCGGGCGTGCCTGGGCGTCGGAGCGGCACGTGGGCGGGCAAGGAGGGCGAAGGGTGGGCTGGCGAAAGACCGAGAGACCGTTTGGTTGTGGGCGACGAGGCGAGAGAGGCGAGGCGAGGGGCGGGCGGAGGGAGGCTGGGGCTGCCTGAGGTACGACGAGGTCCCCGCCGCCGCCGAATGACTTTTCTCGTGGTCTCTCTGTCTCTGTCTCGTCTCTCTGTCTGTCTCGTCTGTCTGTTTGTTTGTCTCTGTCTCTGTCTCTCTCTTTCTCTGTTTTGTCTCTTTCTCTGTATTCTCTCTTTGTCTCTCTTTCTGTCTGTCTGTTTGTCTCTGTCTCTGTCTCTCTCTCTGTGTCTGTTTGTTTGTCTCTGTCTCTGTCTGTCTGTCTCTGTTCTCTCTCTTTCTCTCTCTTTCTCTGTATCTTCTCTCTTTGTCTCTCTCTTGTCTCTCTTCTGTCTGTCTGTCTGTCTCTCTCTCTCTCTCTCTATCTCTCTCTCTCCTCTCTTCTCTGTTTCTGTCATGTCTGTCTCTCTGTCTCTCTTCTCTCTCCTCTCTCTCTCTCTCTCTCTCTCTCTCTCTCCTCTCTCTCTCTCTCTCTCTTCTCTCTCCTCTCTCTCTCTCTCTCTCTCTCTCTCTCTCTCTCTCTCTCTCTCTCTCTCTCTCTCTCATTATTAGACATAACAAATAATTATACATATATGTAAACAAAGTAAATGAATAGATGAAATATTAAAAAATACATTCATGATAAAAAAACACACAAATCAATCATTAATTTAAAAGACAAGAAAAATCTTTTACCTTGGTAGAGTCAACATACACACACAAAAAACTTGAGCTTTTAAAGTACACTAATTAGCATAAAAGCAAAATCATAAAGTTGAGAGGGGATAGAGAGAGAGAGAGAGAGAGAGAGAGAGAGAGATACAGAGAGAAGGAGAGGGAGAGGGAGAGGGAGAGGGAGAGGAGAGGGAGAGGGAGAGGGAGAGGGAGAGGGAGAGGGGAGAGGGAGAGGGAGAGGGGGAGGGAGAGGGGAGGGGAGACGGGAGAGGGAGAGGGAGAGGGAGGGGAGAGGGGAGAGGGAGAGGGAAGAGGGAGAAGGGAGGAGAGAGAGAGAGAGAGAGAGAGAGAGAGAGAGAGAGAGAGAGAGAGAGAGAGAGGAGAGAGAGAGAGAAGAGAGAGAGAGAGAAGAGAGAGAAGAAGAAGAGAAGAAGAGAGAAAGAGGAGAAGAGAGAAAGAGAAGGGAGAGAGAAGCAAGAAAGAGAGAGAGAGGTAGCCCCTCCTCCTCCTTCTCCCATCAACTCCCATCACAGTTTCCCCTCTTTCCCTCAACACTCCGTCCTTACCCCTTCCCTTTCCCCTTTCCCCCCTCTACCCCCCCCCCACTCCCACACCTATCTACCTATCCCCTTCCATCCCTCATCTCCTTCTCCCCTCCTCTTCCTCCTCGCTTCTCTCCCTTTTCCCCTCCCTCTCCTCCGTCTTCCCTCCCCTTCCTCCCTCTCTCCTCCTCCCCGTCCCCTCCTTCTCTCTTCTCCCCGTCTTCCTCCTTTCTTCCCTTCTCCCCTCCCTCCTCCTCCTCTCTCCCCTCCCTCCCCCCGCCCCCCCTCCTCATCCGTCCCCCGTCTTCCCGCCTCCCCCCTCCCCCCCCGTCTTCCCTCCTCTTCTTCTCTCCTTCTCCCCTCTTCCCCTCCACTCCTCCTTCTTTCACCATCCCTCCCCCCGCCCCTCCCCTCATCCCCTCCCGTCTTCCCTCCTCTCTTCTCTCCTTTCTCCTTCCCCGTCTTCCCCCTCCTTCTCTCCCTCCCTCCTTCCCTCCTCACTCCCTCCTTCTTCACCTCCCCGTCTCCCCCCCCCCTTCTCACCGTCTTTAACTTGTTGAAATTACTCAAATCTTTCGTGCTGATTATGTCGGTCAAAGGATCAGTGAGACTTTGTTGCTGGTGTTGCAAGAGATGTGGTGTTGCAGAGTTATTGGTGTTGCAGGGAGTGGAGTGGTGTTGCTGATATGTTTATAAAGCTCTAGTGTGTTGCAAGAGATGTGGTGTTGCAGAGTTATTGGTGTTGCAGGGAGTGGAGTGGTGTTGCTGATGTTGTGTTATAAAGCTCTTAGTGGTGTTGCAAGAGATGTGGTGTTGCAGAGTTATTGGTGTTGCAGGGAGTGGA
>NW_020871470.1:1102277-1104777 GCF_003789085.1 Penaeus vannamei | reverse complement strand
GGGGAAGAGAAGAAATCCTAAGGCTTATATATAGAGTACGAAGTAAATTTTATCCCAGTAACAGCTCGGGTAAATTGTATATCTACGCACATTAATTTGATGTAATTTGCTTGAAAATCGAGGATTATTGGAAGAAAGCAATCTATTCGCCATGACATGCCCTCCTGCACTTTTTTTTTTTTTTTGCACATTACATTAAATAAAATAATGAAATTTAATTTAATAGCAACAAGAACATGAATATAAAACGTCTATGAAAATGATAATGTTATTAAACCGCGTATATAAATAACCAATAATTTTCTTTAGTTTAGAAGACTAACCTCTGAAAGTTTGATTTTAGGTTAAGTTCACAGAGGTGCTAAGCAATTTCATTTAAACATCAGAAACGAAATAGGAAGATCGATAAAGTCATTCTTACTTTATATAATGTACGAGAACTGTGTGTAAAGGTTTTTTGCGAGCAATTACAAAATTACACAACAAAATGAGCATAGTTTTATTGCAAAAAATGAGGAATTTTGAATAAAGTGGTTGGCAACTCAACGCTGTCAACACCAGCCCGTGAGACATATTTTTTCGCCTTTTTGCTTGTTTCTAGCCTTGCCAAATAGAACATCGTAAATTAGGTTATAAAGGGTGTAAAACAAATAAAACAGGGTATAAAATAAGAACATAAAATCCAAAAATATGAAACAGGATATAAAGTAAATTGCGACCTTCGTCAACTCTGTCCAGGCAACTTTATTCAAGCGTTTCTCCGCAAGTAAACCACTTAAACGCAACTCACTTCTGGCTCTCATTAAGGACTTCTTTGTTTGCAAGAGAACTACCTTGATTCTACCCTCGCCTTTCGTTTTTATCTTCGCGATGGCCATAGAAATCGGATGATAATCTTCCATTTTAGAAGACTTATTTTCTCTTCGAGCTTGTAAGGAAGAGTGATGAGGGAGATGGTATATAAAAGAATAAATGAAAATAAAAAATCCGTCATCCTTTTATACTTACTCTCCTTAACTCTCCTTATCCTTCTTATCATTTTTCTTTGGGTACATTCACGAAGAGTGATGAGGGAGATGGTATATAAAAGAATAAATGAAAATAAAAAATCCGTCATCCTTTTATACTTACTCTCCTTAACTCTCCTTATCCTTCTTATCATTTTTCTTTGGGTACATTCACGAAGAGTGATGAGGGAGATGGTATATAAAAGAATAATTAAAAATAAAAAATCCGACATCCTTTTATACTTACTCTCCTTAACTCTCCTTATCCTTCTTATTCTTTTTTTCTTTGGGTACATTTACGATTACATAAATGTTTGTATTTACAAAACCCAACTTAACAGAATCAAAAGCTATCTTTTAATGTTAGCACGGGATGTCCTCAACTTACGGGCTAAACTAAATTAACTCTAATCGTAATTACATCTGTATTGCTTCCCAGAAAGAAATTATCCATCAGGAATAAAAGAAAGGGATAAAAAAGAAAGAATGATAAGAGAAAGATGCATAAATCGAGTAAAATAGAGACAGACACGAGTTTTAACGACACAACAGGTTAACTGCAATTGGAAAACGAGCGACAAACACAGGCAGTCATTCTTGTCAGACATCACAATACCTGAAATTAGAGAATAAAACAGTAACGAAAGTCGAAGTAAAGTAATAATATGATAATGAGCTAATAACACTGTCATCTTGAGTTGAAATTGTTGTTATTAAAGATTTTTTTTTTACTGCATTTTCTCTGTCTTTTTTCCCACAGATTTTCCGTGTTTCGTTCAACGGTTTTCTGCCGTTTTCATTATTTCTTTTTCTTTCTTTCTTTTTTTTTTTTCTTCTCTGCGGTTTCTTCGACTTCCTAGTCTTATTCTTTTTCCTTTGTTATCGTTATGATTAATATTGTTGTTGTTATTGATATTGTTATTATAATAATAATGATTAGTAGTAGTATTGTTATAATTATTACTATTAGTGATATAGTTTTTGTTATGATTATTAATATTACCATTGTTATCATTGCGATAATGATTATTATTATTACAGTTATTATCAGTCATTAGCATTAATATACTTACTATTATCGTCATCATCATCATTGTTATTATTATTATTATTATTATTATTATTATTATTATTATTATTATTATTATTATTATTATTATTATTATTATTATTATTTATTTATTATTATTATTATCATATCATCATCATCATCATTATCATTATTATTACAAATATTACCATTATTATCATTAACGTTAATACTATCATTATCATTGTTATTGTTTTGGCTATGATCATTATTATTATCATTTTTGTTATGATTGTTATTATAATTGTTATCATTATGATCATTATCATTAGTATTATTACTACTATTATTACTACTACTACTATTACTATCATCATCATCATTATTACCTTCATCAACATTATACCTATCATCGTTATAGCTATTATTATCGTTGTCATTAATATTACCATTCATACTGACA
>NW_020871470.1:1075690-1089677 GCF_003789085.1 Penaeus vannamei | reverse complement strand
ATGTCTTGTTTATCTGTCTTATTATACATTATCTTGTTTATCTGTCTTAATATGTCTTGTTTATCTGTATATATATAATATATAT
This sequence comes from Penaeus vannamei, assembly GCF_003789085.1. Lineage (NCBI taxonomy): Eukaryota > Metazoa > Arthropoda > Malacostraca > Decapoda > Penaeidae > Penaeus > Penaeus vannamei. The sequence continues at coordinate 1,089,592 of NW_020871470.1, read as the reverse complement.
ATATATAATATCTTGTTTATCTGTCTATTATAATATTCTTGTTTATCTGTCTTATATATAGTCTTTGTTTATCTGTCTATATATATGTATATCTTGTTTATCTGTCTTATATATTCTTGTTTATCTGTCATATATATGTCTTGTTTATCTGTCTTATATATGTCTTCTTTATTTGTCTTATATATATCTTGTTTATCTGTCATATATATGTCTTGTTTATTCTGTCTTATATATATCTTGTTTATCTGTCATATATATGTCTTGTTTATCTGTCTTATATATGTCTTCTTTATTTGTCTTATATATATCTTGTTTATCTGTCTTATTATATATATATAATATATATATAAAAGTTTATAGAAGATTTCAAAAATGTTCTTTCAAAGAAAACAAAATTAACTTAGACTTGAATTTCTTGAATGTATGTCTCAAAAATAAATTGATACCAAAATTTTTAAGATTTAAACTATGGAAACATGATAAGGATAACAAAAAGGCATATCATGATTTTCAGAAAAAACTTTTGGAAATTGAAATCAAGAAGAAAACCCGAGAGCTAAATTATATGAATAAGAAAGTTAAAGAATTGGAATTGGAATTAAAAAATATTATTTCATGGCTTGATTTCAGTTATCTAAAAGTTCATTCTGAATCCATTAATGTGAATACTTTAAAGAGAGTTAAATTTGTACATGAGCGTAAACTATTCCATTTAGGATATGATAACTTTAACAAGTCCCTGGATGTTGATAAAGTTGTTTTCAATTTTTCTAGTGTAAACTTGTCTGTAAAACTTAAACAATTATTAGCAAATGGCCTAAAATTTGGCATCCCACCATCAAAATTGAATTTTGCTCATTTTTTTCTATCTTTTGAAAAATTACTTAGGTCACTTTACACTCACAAACCAACAAATAAATTTCCAAATGTCAATAATCACATTAAATCATGTATTAAGAATTTGGCCTTTTCACTTTTTATACTTATAAAAAGGAAATTACTCAAGATGGGTTATCAACTAATGACTTCAAAACCCTTAAAGACTTGTCTAAGAACCCTGATGTAATTATTACCAAACCAGACAAAGGTCAAGGTGTTGTTTTAATGAATAGATCAGATTATGTTAAAAAAGTTGATGACATTCTTAAAGATAAAACAAAATTCTCCCAAATTCCTGACAAACCTGAATCACTTATTATCAAAAATGAGGATAAGCTTAATTCTTTTCTAAGGAAATTAAAAAAAGAAGAGGTTATTAATGAGTCTACTTACTCTTCCCTCTTTACTTCTGGCTCAAGACCTGGAATTTTATATGGTTTACCCAAAATTCATAAAGCAAACTTACCCGTCAGACCCATCCTTTCAGCATTGGGAACCATTAATTATAATGTTTCAAAATTTTTCATTCCCATTCTAAGACGTCTCACTCTGAATCAATATACCATACAGAACACCTTCACCTTTGTTCAAAAATTAATTGAGATCCCACATGCAAATGATTATGTCCTAGCTAGTTTTGACGTCACTAATTTGTTCACTAATGTCCCTCTAGACGAAACCATAGACATCATTATGAACTCTTTGTTTGAAAAATCTGATAAAGTTTTGGGATTTAATAGAATGTATTTTAAAAAACTTTTGGATATTGCCACAAAGGATATAATGTTTTGGTTTAATGGAACTTTGTACAAACAAATTGAAGGGGTTGCAATGGGAAGCCCTTTAGGACCTACTTTAGCAAACATTTTCATGTGTTATAATGAAAGTAAATGGCTTAAAAATTGCCCTATAGAATTTAAACCCAAACATTATTTCAGATATGTTGATGATACTTTATTGTTATTCAAATCCGAAGATGAAGTTAACAAATTCTTGGAATACCTTAATAATCAACATCCTAACATTAAATTCACTTGTGAAATTGAACAGAATGGACACCTTCCCTTTTTGGATATTGATATTTCTAGGGATATGAATTCTTTTGTCTCCTCAGTCTATAGAAAACCAACTTACACGGGTCTAACAACTAAATTTAATTCTTATATACCTATCAAATATAAGGGGAATTTAATTTCTACGCTGATTTTCAGAGCATTCAAAATTTCCAAGGATTATTTTATCTTCATTAAGGAAATTGACTTTATCACAAATATTCTAAGATTGAACATGTTCCCAATTAATTTTATTGAAAAGAACATAAGGACAACTCTCAATAGACTTTTGGTCCCTGTAGAACCCACATTGACTGTCTCTAAGGATGTAATTTATATGAAACTACCTTATCTTGGAACTATTAGCCACTGTCTAGAAAGAAAATTATCAAATCTAATTAAAACTCACTACTCAACTGTTACTCTTAAAGTAGTATATACAACCTCCCTCTCATTAGGTAACTTATTTAAATTTAAAGATAAAGTACCGAAACCTTTACGCTCTTCAATAGTATATAAATTCACGTGTAGTAGCTGCGATGCTACTTATATTGGGAAGACTTCCCGTAACCTCTTCATGAGAATTGAAGAACATAAAGGTTTCTCATTTAGGAATACTAATTACAAGCTAACTAGACCAAATAAATCTTCAATTAGAAGCCACTGTGAAGCAAAAAACCATTCTTTCTCATCAGAGAATTTTGAAATCCTAGACTCCTCCCCTTTTGACTTTGATCTAATCATTTTAGAAAGTCTATGGATTTGGAAAGAAAAACCAAATTTAAATGAATATTCATCTTCAATAGACATTGAACTTCTTAAATAATAACTCTGTTTTTGGAGAATTTATATTCTCTTTAGTCTCACATTTTCACATGTGGATTTTCTTTCTCCTGATAGTCTCAAGTTTGGTAGACAACCGCGCCATTTCATAGCGTCCCTTGGTGGCTTACAGTACACGTCACCTGCTGCACAGCCCTTATTTCCATGGATTTTTGTAAATTTTAGGTTAGTAACCATAATCATAACCTTGTTAATTGATTCTTTTAACTTTGATTCTCATAAATTGTAAAGATTAACCTAAGAAAAGTGTTGATTAAAATTTTATAGCCCAAAATAGTATGCCGGCTTTCCCGCTTACCTCGGATTCCTTTGTTCAAAGTTTTCTGTCTCATGTTCTTTTGAATCTAGCATTGTCACAATGTATTTGATTCTGTATCTTAATTTATCACATACTTTGTCTTTGATATTATGAATTTATTGCATTTCCTCAATTTAGAGAATATTATAATTTTTCCTTGAATATAACTCAGTTTTATTTTCAATTGATAAGATTCATACTAGTCAATTTGTTACTGATTGTGTCCTATGGATATTGTACAAATCTGATACTTATTGTATTTCATCTTTGTTGCCTAGATGATTGTTCTTACCTTACATAGGTTAAACTATGGTTTACACCAACACTAGTCATTAATGCCTTTGAATTCCATATGTACATCTAATGTAATTGTATATACTTTGATACTGTTTGTAATTGTTAAATCTTATATGTTGTTCACTTACAGTTCGCCATTGATAATGGGTGGAAGTACGCCCGAAACGTTTGGCTTTATACATTAAAGAAGAATAAGAAGCACGACATTTTTGTTAAGTCCTTTCCTACATGATGATCTTGGTCACGACGCTAGTCCTGAAATTTCTATTATATATATCTGTCATATATATATATATATATATATATTATATATATATATTATAATATGTGTATATCTTGTTTGTCTGTCTTATATAATATCTTGTTTGTCTGTCTTATATATATCTTGTTTATCTGTCTTATATATATCTTGTTTATCTGTCTTATATATATCTTGTTTATCTGTCTTATATATATATCTTGTTTATCTGTCTTATATTTTGTTTATCTGTCTTATATATATCTTGTTTATCTGTCTTATATATATCTTGTTTATCTGTCTTATATATATATATATATATATATATATATATATATATATATATGTCTTGTTTATCTGTCTTATATATATGTGTCTTGTTTATCTGTCTTATATATATGTGTCTTGTTTATCTGTCTTATATATATGTGTCTTGTTTATCTGTCTTATATATATCTTGTTTATCTGTCTTATATACATCTTGTTTATCTGTCTTATATACATCTTGTTTATCTGTCTTATATATATCTTGTTTATCTGTCTTATATATATCTTGTTTATCTGTCATATATATCTTGTTTATCTGTCTTATATACATCTTGTTTATCTGTCATATATATCTTGTTTATCTGTCTTATATACATCTTGTTTATCTGTCTAATATACATCTTGGTTATCTGTCTTATATGCATCTTGTTTATCTGTCTTATATATATGTGTCTTGTTTATCTGTCTTATATATATGTGTCTTGTTTATCTGTCTTATATATATCTTGTTTATCTGTCTTATATACATCTTGTTTATCTGTCTTATATATATCTTGTTTATCTGTCTAATATATATCTTGTTTATCTGTCTTATATACATCTTGTTTATCTGTCTTATATATATCTTGTTTATCTGTCTAATATACATCTTGGTTATCTGTCTTATATATATCTTGTTTATCTGTCTTATATATATGTCTTGTTTATCTGTCTTATATTTATATTCATATCTTGTTTATCTGTCTTATATATATCTTGTTTATCTGTCTTATATGCATCTTGTTTATCTGTCTTATATATATCTTGTTTATCTGTCTAATATATATCTTGTTTATCTGTCTTATATTTATATTCATATCTTGTTTATCTGTCTTATATATCTTGTTTATCTGTCTAATATATATCTTGTTTATCTGTCTTATATACATCTTGGTTATCTGTCTTATATGCATCTTGTTTATCTGTCTTATATATATCTTGTTTATCTGTCTAATATATATCTTGTTTATCTGTCTTATATATATCTTGTTTATCTGTCTTATATATATCTTGTTTATCTGTCTAATATATATCTTGTTTATCTGTCTTATATACATCTTGTTTATCTGTCTTATATACATCTTGTTTATCTGTCTAATATATATCTTGTTTATCTGTCTTATATATATATCTGTTATCTGTCTTATATATATCTTGTTTATCTGTCTTATATTTATATTTATGTCTTGTTTATCTGTCTTATATATATCTTGTTTATCTGTCTTATATATATCTTGTTTATCTGTCTTATATTTATATTTATGTCTTGTTTATCTGTCTTATATACATCTTGTTTATCTGTCTTATATATATCTTGTTTATCTGTCATATATATATATATATATTGTTTATCTGTCATATATATATCTTGTTTATCTGTCTTATATATATATATATATATATATATATATATATATATATATATATATATCTTGTTTATCTGTCTTATATACATCTTGTTTATCTGTCTTATATAGATCTTGTTTATCTGTCTTATACATATCTTGTTTATCTGTCTAATATACATCTTGGTTATATGTCTTATATATATCTTGGTTATCTGTCTTATATATATGTCTTGTTTATCTGTCTTATATGCATCTTGTTTATCTGTCTTATATATCTTGTTTATCTGTCTTATATATATATATATATATATATTATATATATATATCTTGTTTATCTGTCTTATATACATCTTGTTTATCTGTCTTGGATACATCTTGTTTATCTGTCTTATATATGTCTTGTTTATCTGTCTAATATATATCTTGTTTATCTGTCTTATATATATCTTGTTTATCTGTCTATATATTTGTTTATCTGTCTTATACATCTTGTTTATCTGTCTAATACATCTTGTTTATCTTTCTTATATATATCTTGTTTATCTGTCTTATACATCTTGTTTATCTGTCTTATATACATCTTGTTTATCTGTCTTATATATATCTTGTTTATCTGTCTTATATATATCTTTATCTGTCTAATATATATCTTGTTTATCTGTCATATATATATCTTGTTTATCTGTCTTATATATATGTCTTGTTTATCTGTCTTATATATATCTTGTTTATCTGTCTTATATGCATATTGTTTATCTGTCTTTTATATATATATATGTATATATATATATATACATCTTGTTTTATCTGTCTTATATATATCTTGTTTATCTGTCTTATATATATCTTGTTTATCTGTCTTATATATATCTTGTTTATCTGTCTTATATATATCTTGTTTATCTGTCTTATATATATCTTGTTTATCTGTCTTATATATATCTTGTTTATCTGTCTAATATATATCTTGTTTATCTGTCTTATATATATCTTGTTTATCTGTCTAATGTATATCTTGCTTATCTGTCTAATGTATATCTTGCTTATCTGTCTTATATACATCTCGTATATCTGTCTTATATCTATCTTATATATCTGTCTTATATACATCTCGTTTATCTGTCTTATATCTATCTCGTATATCTGTCTTATATCTATCTTGTATATCTGTCTTATATATATCTTGTATATCTGTCTTATATATATCTTGTATATCTATCTGATATATATCTTGTATATCTGTCTTATATATCTGTCTTGTATATCTGTCTTATATACATCTCGTATATCTGTCTTATATCTGTCTTAAATATATCTTGTATATCTATCTGATATATATCTTGTATATCTGTCTTATATCTATCTTGTATATCTGTCTTAAATATATCTTGTATATCTATCTGATATATATCTTGTATATCTGTCTTATATCTATCTTGTATATCTGTCTTAAATATATCTTGTATATCTATCTGATATATATCTTGTATATCTGTCTTATATCTATCTTGTATATCTGTCTTAAATATATCTTGTATATCTATCTGATATATATCTTGTATATCTGTCTTATATCTATCTTGTATATCTGTCTTAAATATATCTTGTATATCTATCTGATATATATCTTGTATATCTGTCTTATATCTATCTTGTATATCTGTCTTAAATATATCTTGTATATCTATCTGATATTATCTTGTATATCTGTCTTATATATATCTTGTATATCTGTCTTAAATATATCTTGTATATCTATCTGATATATATCTTGTATATCTGTCTTATATACATCTCGTATATCTGTCTTACATGATTAGTACATTTATCTCGCATGTCTATCCTATATAGCTTGTATATCTATCTTACATATCTTGTTTAGCTATCTTATATATATTTTGTTTTTCTATCTTATATACATTTTGTTTATCTATCTTGCATATCTCGTAAATATATCTTGTATATCTTCTATATATGTATGTTATATACTGGTTATGTATATATGTATGTTATATACTGGTTATGTATATATGTATGTTATATACTGGTTATGTATATATGTATGTTATATACTGGTTATGTATATATGTATGTTATATACTGGTTATGTATATATGTATGTTATATACTGGTTATGTATATATGTATGTTATATACTGGTTATGTATATATGTATATATACGCTACGTTTTTGACCCAAATCAGCCCCGAAAGCATTTAAATGGCGGTTTTACGAGATTATGCATCACTGTCCGGGACAAAGCGGCGGTAAATCTCCCTTTTTTCCGAATCTGACACTTGTCCTTCGGCCGCCACGGGGAGCCCGCCTCTAACCCTTTGTCTCTCGCTCTCGACTTTTCTTTTTTCCTTCTTTTGACCCCTTTTTGACCCCCTTTTCTCTGTCCTGCGTGGCTTCAAGGGGCGCCGTTTCTCACTCCGTCTGTGGCATGTTCGGGAGGGCGGGAGAGGAGGACATACACACCTTGCGCAATTATTCATGGTAGTATGTCCTGGTGGGTGCCTGTAGGTGGGCGTGGGCGTGTTGACCACATACCTAGGGACACAAAGATTAGGGGCGGGGAGGGTGGGTGGGAGAGGGGAGGGGAGGGAGGGGGTGAGCCACGACGGGGAGATAAAAGGACAAAGCATTTTAGATGAAGGATACCATGAAGGATAGGATGAGGATGATATAGCGTGATATTTCTTTGGGCGATTCTGACGGCCTTTCCTTGGCCATGCGTTGCCTTTAAGGGATTTGGTTTTATCAGCTGTCACCTCTTTCGAGAGAGATTGAATACCGCACTTATCCCTTGGAAATGGAACACTACAACCACGCTGTATAATTCATTCTCTTATCTAACCTATATATATATTTTAGAGAATCTAGACCACCCTAAGCCTGATATCCGGCACTGACCATCCAAAATACAGGAAGAAAAAAGCTTCCTTATCGAGCCTAAATCGCCACTCATCGCGCGGAAAACTGAATCCGCTCTAGACAGAACTCCCGCCAAAAAAGTAGGTTAAGCGAGGGCGTCGACAGGCAGCGTCCATACGAGGCGATTAGGATGTGAGATAATTGCCTACCTCAGAAGGCCCTTTGGAGATAATCTGCGTCTCATCTGAGCCTGATTAAGGGAGATTGAAAGGAAAGGAAGCTATCGGAGAGGGAGGAGAGGGAGGGAGGGGGGGGGGTGATGGCGCTAATAAGGGAGGCGGGAGAGTATGGAATGCAGTCCGGTTATTGTGAATTATTGGGTTTATCCGTTTCATTTCTGTTTTAATCCTATACGTTTCTTCTTATTTTTTTTTCTATTTGTTAATTGTCTTTTGGATTTTTCTCCCTTTTTTCTAGATCGCGTTTGAAAAGCTTTAGAACTAGACATAAAAACACGCAAAAAAATATATGTCTGTTACTCTCCATAAGCAAAATTTTTTATTATGTCAAATATTAATGACGATAATTATTTCGGCCAGATTATGTTCGCCGTGTGCATAATAAACCTTTAAACCCAAAAATATAACTTTTTTACGCATACGCTTCTCGCAGATGACGAAGCTCTTTAAGAAAAGAAAAAAAGGGAAAAAAAAGTTTAATCGTTCAAACGTTTCTCTTATGGTACTTTATTTTCCTCTCTCACGCACGAGAGTATAAGGTCTATTTTTGGAAGGCTGATGTACGTAAGTTTTTTTATTTGAAAAATATACTTTATTATGGAACCTTTCAAAAATCAGGTAATTGTGGTTTTAGTTTATATGAATTTAGTAAATAATTTATTTATCTCTTGAAATGAACACCTGACATGAAATGAGGAGTGATAGAGAGAGAGAGAGAGAGAGAGAGAGAGAGAGAGAGAGAGAGAGAAGAGAGAGAGAGAGAGAGAGAGAGAGAGAGAGAGAGAGAGAGAGAGAGATTTTAAAATTCAAAGATTAAAGATTTAGTTTTAATTCCATTTGTTACAATGGATGTTCTTTGCTCAGATATACTGTCTGTTTCTTCTTCTTCTTCTTCTTAATCTCCCCCTGTGTGCAAGGAATGGCCAGGGTTGCCATCCACTGGCAGCGCGCGGGATTATACACAGGTCTGCAAGATTGCTAGACAAGCACGCTGCACTACACAGCACGCAGACAGACAGACACAGACAGACAGACAGACAGACAGACAGACAGACACGCACACGCACACGCACACGCACGCACACGCACACACGCACACACGCACACACACACACGCACACACACACACACACGCACACACACACAACACACACACACACACACACACACACACACACACACACACACACACACACACACACACACACACACACACAGGGGAGTGGGGAGTAAGGAGAGAGAGAAGTAGGGAGAGAGGATAGAGGAGAAAACAGAGGGGAGTGGAGAAAGCAACGAAAGAGAGGAGTAGATACAGAGAAAAGAGGGAAATGGGTAGAGAGAAAAGAGGGGAGTGGAGAAAGCGACGAAAGAGGGGAGTAGAGACAGAGAAGAGAGGAAAATGGGTAGAGAGAAGAAAGAAGAGGGGAGTGGAGAAAGCGACGAAAGAGGGGAGTAGAGAGAGAAAAGAGAGGGGAATGGGTAGAGAGAAGAAAGAGAGAGGGGAGTGGAGAAAGCGACGAAAGAGGGGAGTAGAGACAGAGAAGAGAGGAAAATGGGTAGAGAAAAGAGAGAGAGAGGGGAGTAGAGAAAGCAACGAAAGAGGGGAGTAGAGAGAAAAGAGAGGGAAATGGGTAGAGAAAAGAGAGAAGAGAGGGGAGTGGAGAAAGCGACGAAAGAGGGGAGTAGAGACAGAGAAGAGAGGAAAATGGGTAGAGAGAAGAGAGAAGAGTGGGGAGTGGAGAAAGCAACGAAAGAGGGGAGTAGAGAGAGAAGAGAGGGAAATGGGTAGAGAAAATAGAGAAGAGTGGGGAGTGGAGAAAGCGACGAAAGAGGGGAGTAGAGACAGAGAAGAGAGGAAAATGGGTAGAGAGAAGAGAGAAGAGAGGGGATGGGGCGGGGAAGAGAGGAGAGAGAGGGGAGTAGGGAGGGGGGAGGAGGGAGTGGGGAGTGGAGAAAGCAACGAAAGAGGGGAGTAGAGAGAGAGAAGAGATAGAAATGGGTAGAGAGAAGAGAGGGAGTGGGGCGGGGAGAGAGGAGAGAGAGGGGAGTAGGGAGGAGGGAGGGAGGGAGAGGGGGTGGGGAGTGGGGTGGCTCAGCCTGGAGTTGTCATGGTGAAAACATGAGCTTGAGCCGTATGTCATCTATCTTCTCTTTTTTTTTCTTTTTTTTTTTACTCCATTTTTACTTTCATTCTTTATATAGCCGTTACTCTCGAATCGTGTCTGTGTGTTTTGTGTCTGTTTTTTTATGTCTGTTCGTGATGTTTTTTTATGTTTGTGGTATGATATACAAACAAATAAATCGGTATAAACAAATAGTCAATCAGGCACTCACACTTACACACGCACTTATAAAAAACACTTAAATACACACCCACACTCACATCCACTTTTAATTCTCTTTCTCTTTTCTTTCTCACTCACTCTCTGTCTTTTCTCTTTCTTTCTCTCTCTCTTATTGTCTTCTCTCTCTCTTATTGTCTCTCTCCCCATTGTCACTCTCTCTCACTGTCTCTCTCTCTCCCACACTGTCTCTCTTTCTATTTGTCTCTCTCTTTTTCTCACTGTCTCTCTCACTCTCACTCACCGTCTCTCTCTCTTACTATCTCTGTCTCTCTCACCGTCACTTTCTTTTTCTTTCTTTCTTTCTCTCCCTCCCTCCCTCTCCCCTCTCTCCCTCTCCCTCCCCTCTTCCTCCCTCCCTTCCTCCCTCCTTCCTCTCCTCTCCCTCTCCCTCTCCGTCTCTCCCTCTCTACACACACACACACACACACAACACACACAGCACACACACACACACACACACACACACACACACACACACACACACACACACACACATACACACACAAACACACACACACACACACACACACACACACACTCACAAAGAATTCCTACGTGACGTCATCGACTGACTTTCTCACGCGGTTGACCAGCTGTTGAATGAGAAATGGCAGCCAATTCACTTGCCTTTTCGAGAGGCAGTAGACTAGACTAAGGTTTAAAAAGAGATGAGGCCGAAAGCGGAGATGAAAGTAGACTGATAAACGTGTGAAGAGATAACGAAGGATAAAGAGCCGGAGGGATGGGGAGGGAGAGATTGATAAAGGGGGTAAAACGGCAAAAGGGGGGAAAATGAGTGGTATGTAGACAGATAGACAGACAGCGGACGTACGAAATGATTATGAAGATATAACGTGACCGGCTTAGGGAGAGGAGGGTGCCAGAAAGGTCATTTTACGTCGCGTTGTAAGGGAATAAAGGCCTTTACGATGAGGTCTGTGTTGACCCGGGCGCGGCGACAGAGGCGAGGTCACGGTGCTTTGATGACCTCCGGGGGTGAAGACGGGTTAGGTTCGGTAGGGTTAGGTAGAGTTTGGTTGGGATAGGTTAGGTTAGGCTACGTTAGGCTACGTTAGGCTACGTTAGGCTAGGTTAGGTAGGGTAGGGTTTGGTTTGGGTTGGGTTGGGTTGGGTTTTGTTTTGTTGGGTTGGGTTTTGTTGGGTTGGGTTGGGTTGGGTTAGGTGGGGTTAGGTTAGGTTAGGCTAGGTTAGGCTAGGTTAGGTAAGGTAGGGTTTGGTTCGGTTAGGCTAAGTTAGGTTATCCAGGTTATCCTTCGCTGAGCTGAACTGTCTATCGTACCTTGTGTGGATCGACAGATAGAAAAAAATATAGGGATGGATAGATATAGAGATGAAATGGATAAATGGATAAATGTCAGGATGATTGGGGAGATAGGAGGGAAAGAAGGAGCAGAAAAGAAAAAATAGTGGATAAGGGGAAGTGAATAGATAGATAGATAGTCCTATCAAATGACTAGGCATAGAGGCGAACAACAGATAGATAGACAGCATCGAACGAATAGAAGTAACAGACAAGACACGCAAAACAGATACACATTACACTAAAGTAGAAATAACACACGAGGAATACATAACGGAACCACGTGTTACGATAAACTCTTTATATTACTCGCACAGACAAAACTTAGAGCCAAACACACACACACAAACACAGCTGGAGCTCGGACCCCATCAGCTGTTGGCGACCGACTCGAATAGCGACCACCGTGGATAACGTAACAATCTCTCACATTCAGTGGAGGTAGAGAGTTTGGCTTCACTTTCGCTGTCTGAGTCAGCAAGGGGGTTCTTGTGGGCTTCTGGCGTTGGAGTTAGGCTCTTACCTGCCTCTAGGGGGTTCAGATGCTCCCCTCCCCCCTCCTTTCCTTTCCCCCTCCCTCCCTCCTCCTTCCTCTCCTCCTCCACCTCCCCTCTGTGAGAATGCAGATGGTGGGTTGCGGTTTGTTTACGTTTCTCTCTCTCTCTTTCATAGTTGCCGAGTTAGTAATTTTTTCCCCCATTCAGAATTATGACGCTTGGCTTCGTGATGGGGCTTGTTGCTATGGCGTGGAGGGGTGGAGGGGTAGAAGGGGGAGGGGGAGGGGAGGGGAGGGGGGAGGTAACTTGTTTGTTTCTCTGGGTTTGTCTTTTTTCTCTCTTTCCATCCCCCCTTTTTCTTATTTGTTTTTCTTCTCTCTTTCTGTCTCTCTCTTTCTCTCGCTCTCTGTCTCTCTCTTTCTCTGTCTGTCTCCGTCTCTGTTCCTCCCCTCTCTCTCTCTCTCTCTCTCTCTCTCTCTCTCTCTCCTCTCTATCTTATCTCTATCATCCATCTCTATCTCTATCTCTATCTCTATCTCTATCTCTATCTTCCCCTCTCCTCTCCTCTCCCTCTCCCTCTCCTCTCCTCTCCCTCTCCTCTCCTCTCCCTCTCCCTCTCCCTCTCCTCCTCTCTCCCTCTCTCCTCTCTCCTTCTCCCTCTTTCGTCTAGCAATCTCCTTGACCCACGTTCAAAGCCCACGCGCTGCCAGTGGATGGTAACCCCAGCCATTTTTTTACACACGAAGGTAATTTAGAAGCAAAATAAAACAAGCTGACGCAACAGAATAGCCATTGTAAGAGTCTAATATAATGATTGATTTATTACAACTTCTCTCCTCCCTTTCTTCTCCTCTTCCTGTTCTCGCCCTTTCTCTCCGTTTCTCTCTCTCTCTCTCCTGTTATGCAAATAGCTATTGATTTCCAACCCGAATAACAGATTTTCTAAACCCTTATTTTTTTTTTCTTTTAAACAATGCAATATTTCATACGAAGAAAACAAATTATCCGCTGGCGCTGCCGATGGTAATACATGCTCTCAGCTGATTGGCCACAAGACCGAAATTCCTTCATTTGACGTCGCTGGGGGGGGTGAAGAGGGGTGAGGGGGGTGAAGGTGAGGGTGAGGGGGGGTGAGAGGGTTTGGGGATGAGGGGGTGAAATCCTTCATGGAAGGGGGAGGATGAGGGGGAAGGGGGTGAGGGTGAGGGGGATGAGGGGGTGAATTCCTTCATTTGACGTCGCGGGGGTGAGGAGGGGTGAGGGGGGTGAGGGGGTGAGTGGAAGGGGGTGAGGGTGAGGGGGTGAGGGTGAGGGGGTGAGGGGTGAGGATGAGGGTGGGGGGAGGGGGGTGAGGGGGGTG
>NW_020871470.1:1064850-1067350 GCF_003789085.1 Penaeus vannamei | reverse complement strand
CTCTTATAAGCTATTCCAAATCTATCCTGTATTAAGTTATAAGCGAGTTAAAAAACAATTGAAGGGGAGAACGAGAGAGTATTCTCAGAGTGAATAAACAAAACAAAAAAAATATGTAAACAAGTTATATATATATTAAGGAAAGATCTTGATTCCTTAGTATCTAATCTGAGAAATTAAATTGAGAAGCGTAACAAAAACGATTATAAGAGTAACGAGAACATGAAATTAAGAAATAAAAGTGTATATCGAATACTTAAAACAAACAAAGAAAACAACTACAACAAAAGAAACAAGGCAACAGAAAGGAAGATAAGAATATCTTGCTTGGTACCTTATCAGGCATAAGGGTACATGATCTTAATAATTCATGATGAGAAAGGTAAAAGAAATGATGATGATGATGATAACAGTTCCTTTACCGCTGCTAGTAATAATAAGGATAAGAATGAAGATAAGTAATAGTAATAAGGATAATAGTGATACTGATAATGACATCAATGATGATAAAGATAAAGATTATGACAATAACGATAACGATAATGAAAATAATGATGATGATGATAATGATAATAATGATAACAGATGTTGAAGATGATAGTAATAATGATGCCAAGGATAGTGATACTGATATAATCAACAGTAACAATGATAATGCTAAATGATGATAAAAATAATAATGATAATAATAATAATAATAATAATAAAATGATAATGATAATAATAACAATGATAATGATCATGATAACTATAACGATAATAATCATATTAACAACACTGATTACGATAATGATGAAGATAACAACGAAGATAACAATAACCGGAACCACAACAAACAACACAATCACAAGAAACAAACAAACAAACAACAGAAATAAAGACCACCCCGTTAAGCAAGAAAACCACGTACTTTAAGGCTCACATAAAAAAAAAAATAATAATAAAAAATGCGATGATACGATTAAAGTCTTAATTTAGACTTAATGCATTTTTTTCTTCTTTTTTTTTTTTTTTTTTTTTTTTTGTTTCTCTTGCGTTGGGTGGTCGCTGTCTCAGTCTTTGCTTGTTTGAAGATTCAGGGAAGGTTTGTGCGTTTGAGGGGGAGGAGGGGGGGGGGGGGCTCGTGTGTGGGGGTGGGGGTGGTGTGTGTGTGTGTGTGTGTGTGTTTTGTGTGTGTGTGTGTGTTTGTGATTGAAGGTTAGTGTGTGTGTGTGTGTTGGTGATTCAAGGAAAGTGTGTGTGTGTGTGTGTGTGTGTGTTGTGTGTGTGTGTGTGTGTGTGTGTGTGTGTGTGTGTGTGTGTGTGTTTGTGTGTGTGTGTGTGTGTGTGTGTGTGTGTGTGTGTTTGGTGATTCAAGGAAGATTTGTTTGTGTGTGTGTCTGTGTGTGTGTGTAGTTGATATTTTTTTTTTTTTTTTTTTTTACTTGCATGGCGATACAAGACCTCTTTGTGTTTTTGTTGATTTATTTGTTTGTTGTTCGCCTTGCTCAACTGGTAATTCAAGGAATGCTTGTTCTTCTTTTGTTATTATCATTTATTTATTCATTAGTTTATTTCTGCTTGCTTTGGTAATTCAGTGAAAACTGGTGTGTACTTGTTAGTTATTATTTATTCATTATTATTATTATTTTTTTTTTGTTTTTATTCAAGGAAGTTTATTTTTTTCCTTTTTTGTGTTTCATCTCTTATATTTGTTTGTTGGATGTAATATAAATATAAATCAAAATATAATAAAATAATAAACGAATACACAAAATAAACAAAGAAACAAACAGACAGACAAACCAACATAAAACACAAACAAATCAGAATATATCAGTCTGTCCTCCTCAAATACAGCACAACCACGCGTGTATGTATGCATCAGCATACGCATACGCACACGCACACAGCGTTCATACGCACACGGTCTCTTCATACGCACACATTCATACGCACACACATAGCACATCCGCAAACGTCTCCTCATCACGATCTCCTCATACGCACACAATCGATTCTCATACGCACACAGATCTCCTCATACGACGTATCTCTCCTCATACGCACACGATCTCCTCTACGATCTCCTCATACGCACACGATCTCCTCATACGCACACGATCTCCTCATACGCACACGATCTCCTCATACGCACACGATCTCCTCATACGCACACAGCCTCTCCAAGTGTGACACCCAACCCTTTGTCTAGCACATTTTTGTCCATTATCCATTATCGCAAACCACGAGAATTTACGAGACATTAAACCCAGGAGGCGGAACACATAACACTATAAAAATCTGGTGTAATTAATCATATAAAATCTCACAATGCATTTCGGAAAATGTTATCGAGGATGAGATCTTGGTGGAGAGGGGAGAGGGGGGAGGGAGTGGGGGGAGGAGAGAGGAGGAAAGGGGGTGGAGGGGGGGGGAGGAAGAAGGGAGAGAGAAAGGGGGGAGGAGGGAGGGATGGAGAGAGAGAGAGAGAGAGAGAGAGAGAGAGAAGAAGAAAAGA
>NW_020871470.1:1024641-1027141 GCF_003789085.1 Penaeus vannamei | reverse complement strand
TATATTATAACGTTAAGAGCGAAATTGAGAGAATTATGAATGGAATTAGACTAAGTTGTACAGTCTCAGTCACTAAAGAGTTCTGAAACCTTATCAGTTAACACGAGAATAACCAATCCTCATGGCACTGGAGATGCTCATATACCTGAGATACGAGGTAATATATTGAACCATTTATATAGAGAATAGAGACCAATGAGAATAGAAGATGACTATGATGGAAGTCAAGTATATTTATCTCAATAACCATGATTACAAAAATCAACAGCAAAATCGCTCACAAAAGAATGATTCTACTGAAACTGCACATAACAATGTAAATAAGATCAGCAAATTAGAAGAGAAATGTACCACATAAACAGAGCAGTCATTATCTTAGATCCACTTCAAAACTCGCAAGGAAAGCGACACTATACAGATTTGCGACTAATTCGACTGACAAACTAAAATAAAACTCAGCAGATATAGCATAAGTAGTCGCTTTACCGCAGTTACACATTTCGTATAACGCTAACATGACAGAGGAACATGGAAGAGGCGCGCTAATAAGATATTAGTCACACTTCTTGCTGCACACTTATCTATTCCGCCTAGTGCGAGTGAGCTTTGCTTCACTCAATCCTGGCTCAGTGAAGAGATAATGTCCTATTCATTGGAGAATCTGAGCTGCATAGGGAGGGAATCTGTAAGTGCAAAAATACTGTGTGTGAGGATGTGGCAGTGTTGACTCTGTAGCGGAGAGGTGTGAAGACACGATACGGAGGAAAGCATCGGAATATATTGAAGTAACCCAGAGAAACATTATTATAAACTAATCACTATTATCTTTATCTTTTATTGGTAGATTTGATAAGATGGCATATCATCTTATTTTGAAGAGGAATGATGAGTTTGTCATCATAAGGGCGATGATTCTGATGATAAGTGAATGATGAATGATGAGATAATGAACAAAAATGATATACTCTTGAAGGTAATAGTAATTGCAGTGACGATATTATGATAATGGTAAGAAGCAATGATCGCAATATTCATTATATATAACAATGAGGATATGATTGATTATATAGATTATTATAATATATATATTTATATATATATATATATTAGTATAGATAATGTAATAATTAATAATGGTTTATTAATTCGAGATTCACATTAAATATTAGCGTATTAATACATAACAGTGAGATTAAACGAGGTATTAATAGTAATAGTACTATAATTAATAATAATAATGAATATATATAACAAAACAACATAATAATTAATATATAATATAGTATTAAGTTAATTAACAACCATTAATCAGTTATATAATATATTACTATTATAGTTACATATAATAATATTATAGTATGATAAGATTATATAATAAAATTGAACAATTGAGCACTAGTCTATAAATTAATTATCATTATTACATATTACTATATTAAATTATTATCATTATATATACATCATATAAGTTTCTAATTATCATTATCATTATTAATAGTATTGTTATATAATCATATTAATTGTTATTATAAATCATTAATTATCATTGTGATTCATCAATTAATAATATAATATATAATATTTGAAGAAATACAATATTATTAAATTAAATAATTAAGATGATATTATATAACAATAATAATGAATAATAATCAAGTAAGGTCAGGATAAGTAAACATACACCACAACAACAATCACAAACAATGTAATAACAATAATAATGGTTATTAAAATAAATATACAATGAAAGTGATGATAGTGATAATGAAAATAATAAATTAATAAATAGTTAGATAATATAATATTAGTGCCGTAGTGTGATGTGGATGTATGATAAAATTATTGTTTAGTAGTTAATGGTAATAAATAGATGACAGTATGTATAAGAGTAATATAAAGTAATATTAAACCACATCAGTACAACACTACATACACTTATAAATCATACACACACACACACACACACTTATAACAACCACACATACATACACAACTCATAACACATACATAATTAACCACATAATAATGTAAGATAACAGGTAATTTTATTGATTAATAATTATTTATTAAATATCTATTAGATCCACAATATCATCATATATAATAACACCTACACACTTATAATTATCTACACATAGTTAATACACTTTTACTATTACTAACTTTATTTATCTATATCATTTATTACGGCTATAACTTAACTAGTTATTACTAATGTCACCTACTTATTATCCTATCGAATCAGATTTATTACTTTTTAGTATTAAAAGTATTTCTGCTTACTATTTATAATTGTTTACTATTAACTGATGATAAGGTAAATAGCAATAATAACGTTTAATTGATATAACAATGTTAATTCAATGATCGGTGATTAATATTTATATATACATTTGAGATAAAATGAAATACGAATTACAACAATACAGTCAGTACCAACAACAAGCGCAACAACTAGTCAATGATAATCAGGATTTACAATGATATAAATAATCAACGG
>NW_020871470.1:1007141-1012141 GCF_003789085.1 Penaeus vannamei | reverse complement strand
CTTCCAGGATCGGATCTGATCTCGGATTATGTGGGATTGGAGTTAATGAAGCGGGGTTGAGTTTATTTCGGGGTAAAGAGGAGGGGAAAGTTGTGAATAATAAAAGTAAGACTATTCCCCAAAAAACCAAAATACACAAAATTTGATACGGAAAGAAAAGAAAGAAGAAAAAAAGAAGGAAAAAGGGGAAAAGAAAAAAGAATAAGAAAAAGAAAAGGAAAAACGAAAAAAGAAAGAAAAGGAAAAGGAAAATAGAAAAAGAAAAGAATAAGAAAAAAACACTGTTCTAAAGGAAGGCTATGTAAGAAAAACAGATTATCAGTCAAACGGATTTTCAACAGCACATAAACCTGAACTAAAATTCTGCTTATGTTTCGTCCCCTTATTTATATATTAAGGCTGAAAGAAGAAAGGAAGAGGTAGAAAAGAGGAAGGGTCTTAAAGAGGAATATGGGAAATATTTATCTACTTACGCTCGGGGAAAGGGAAAATTGCGTAAAATAAAGTAATATATATAAAGACCCAATTTTAGTAGTTTTTTAAATTGACCGGCAAAATCTGGATAATGCATTTTCAATTTATGAATAAAATGATAAGAACTCCGAAACAGTCTTCTCTCTCTCTCCTCTTTCTCTCTCTCTCTTCTCTCTCTTCTCCTCCTCTCCATTCACCCTCTCCCTCTCTCTCTCTCTCTCTCTCTCTCTCTCTCTCTCTTCTCTGCTCTCTCTCTCTCTTTCTCTCTTCTTCTTCTCTCTCTCTCTCTCTCTCTCTCTCTCTTCCTCTCTTCTCCCTCTCTCTTCTCTCTCTGCCTTCCCCCCCTCTCTCTCTCCCTTGAAACCAGTCAAATCAGTGATCCAGCATCCCATTAGAAAAAAAAAAAAAACAGTTTCCAGTATGCTATGGCAATTTACTAGAGTCAAGGTCAAACATTTGATGGAGTGGGTCCGTTCCTTCCAGTATTTAATCATAAGGGATAACCGTATGTCGCTTTTTCGAGATTGAACAGGCAGTCAGATGTAAAAAATATAAGTAATGGACAGTGCATGTAAAAGGAAGCGAGTATTAAAACTTGTACAAAACATCGTATGCAAAGATACTGCAATGTTAACAGAAATTTTATTTAGTTATAAAGCGTTGCAATGGAATAGAAGACTAATGTAAACAAAGTCAATGTCTATATTCTATTTGTTGTTTTGTGTACATATATCTGTATTATGTAAAGTAATTATGATTAACGTATTGTATGATACGGTATATGAAATTGTATATGGATTTAGTTTCAGTAAAATTTAATGCTAACAAATCCTATGATTGTATTAATTATTACATAGATTATTATTGTATCTATTCGTACCATTTATTTATCATTTATCGTTCATCATTTCTCTATATGAAATAAAACAAATCCTTCCTGCCTGAATACCCTTATTATTAGTTTCATCATTATTCATCATCATTATCGTTATTCATTTGTAATTATTATAATTATATAGTATAATAATAATTCTATTGTTATTAATTATTCATCATTATTATTATCATAATTATTATTACTAGTATAATCATACTTTTATTGTTATTATCATTGTTATTATTATTATTATCATTATTATTACCATTATTATTATTTATTATTTATATATTTAGTAATTATATTATTATTATATTATTATTATCATTATTATTACAATTACCATTATCATTACGTTAGTTACTATTTATCATATTTATATTCTTCATTTCGTTTCGTGGATTCTCCATGGATCGGAAAATGAATGTGAAAGAGAGACGATGAGGGTTGGGACAGACGAAACATGTTAAATACAGACAACATTGGTGAGCGCTAATAAAATATTTGAAAAGATAAATGTTCTAAAAAGGAGAAATAAGCTGCAGAATAAATGGCAACGAAAATTAAATGCAAACAGGCCGTCCTTTTTTATGCAAACAAACTGTTGCAAGAGACAGACACACTTGCCAATGTTTATCGCTTTTCAAATGTGTTTATCTTTTATCATTAATGTTTTGACAACGGAATACGCCATCGTTACAAAGAATGAGAACGGATTTATGAAAAATGAGAGAAAAATATCACCCTAGATATGAGACTGCACTGTGATATACTACAGAGAGAATATGATAATAGAGGAAAGATTCATATATAAAAAAAAAAAAAATGGGCAACTTGGTATGGTTTGAAGAAATTCGTTTGCAAATTGCTCACACACACACACGCACGCACGCACACACACACACACACACACACACACACACACACACACACACACACACACACACACACACACACACACACACATATATATATATATATATATATATATATATATATATATATATATATATATATATATATATATATAAACACATACGTGTGAGTCTATATTAATCTCTATCTATCTATCTATTATATATATGTATGTGTGTGTGTGTGTGTGTGTGTGTGTGTGTGTGTGTGTGTGTGTGTGTGCCAACAAAGCGAAAAGTAGATACATCGTCAGCTAGATACACAGAACTAATTCTTGTCGTGTCGTAGGAAATTGTCTGTTACAAATAAATGTCGCTTTGTAATGCTATCGACTCATTTATGACCACATTTATCTTTCTCTCTTAGAAGCTAATGAATATACGAACTTTTTCCCTTTCTCTCTCTCTTTACAGATTTATTGAATATTTCGTCGATGACTGTCTTTGTTTTATTGTTGTTGTTTTTATGGTGTGGATTTTAATGATAAATAAACGAAAATAAAATAAAAAATCCTACGATAGATAAAAAAAACACGTACTTTGAAAGCAATCTGATTGTTAGTAGGATATGAATAATTCTATTTTGATCAGATTTTGAATAATTCTCTAATTGCATATTGCATGTACGTCAATTCCAGCTCTTTGTTGTTCATTTGAGACAGAATTTATTTAATGTTTCGTGATTGTAAATATTGCAGAGTTAACGTCCCAAAACACATGGATAAGTATGTAGAGTGTTATTATCCTTTTCGTTAATTTTCCCTTTTGCGTTTTCCTTTTCTGATATGCGATTTAAGCGATTAAATACGTGAGATAATGAAAGCGAATCATACTGTCAATAGTAACATTTTTTTTCACTATGATTTTTTTTCTTTTCAGCCATGAAAGTGGGTTGCACTTATGATATGAAATGAAAGAACACACACACACACAGACACACACACACACACACACACACACACACACGGTAACATCAGCATACTTACATCCCAAGAAAAAAAAATGAATTAGCAGATCTAGGCATCAGCTGCCTTACAGTCTTTGTCTTGAAATCTAATTCTCCAGAAAATGAAAAATGATAAAATATTTTTTGATTTTTTTTTTAGAGCTGATTTAGAATTGGTTGCAAGATTTTTCTTTCAAAACAGAAAATAACTTTTGGAATGTAATGTAAAAAGAGCAAACAGAAATGCACGTTGGAATAAGTGTCTGTTCTTATTCGCACTGTTGATTAGAGACGCAATCGGCATTTAGTCGATTACTAAACATTCTTAATAATGTGTTAAAGAACTAAGTAACTGGAAAACATTTGTGGAAAAAATGTAGATTTCAGGAGACAAGTTAACGAGATTTATTACTTTTCCTACATAGACAAAAAAAAAAAAAAAAAAAAAAAAACGGCTTATGTCACTTAAAGCAATATAACTATACAGGGTCCAACATCATGAAAGAAGGAACTGCAAACTCATCGTAATCTCTAAAATACTTCGTTTCACTCTCTAATTTGAGAAAAAAGTGATAGAAAATAATAAAATAATAAAATGATTATTATTCCAGACATATGTAAACATCACCATAAAATATCAGCTGATTAGAATAACAAAGAAAAGGTAAATCGGAGTGCTCCAGAGTCCGAGGATGTTGAGTTGCCAGTTTCCCATTTACTTGACAGATGAATCACTATAGTTTTAACTCATATCAAGCATAGCGCATTATCCCACGTATTTTGGGAGGGATAATAACATTCACTCTACATCACACATTTCTACATAGGTCATTCAGGTCAAATACATAACGTTAGAATAGAATATGGAATATAACAAATGCAGTGTGTGAAGAGCATTTCAAACACATACACACTGTGCTACGTTAGTAATTTTGAGCAGTGAATACTCAACTTGGTGTTAAAATACTGAATAGAATATACAGAACGTTACAAGAATATACCGAGCATAAAATATATGTAAAACAATACGCATACCATATCCAAACACCCTGCATATACTGAATAAAAATCTCGAAAACTGCTCTTACGGGAAACGGAGCATTTCCCAGCTTCCTGCTCTGCCAGACAAGTCCTCCCATGGAAAAAAAGAAAAGAAAAAAAAGATCCATGTGAAATTAGCCAAGGGGAAACATTGGTCAAAGGGAGTTCCATTGCCAACGAGCCGATTGAAGTCACCCAGGAGACGAGGCAGATAAGGTAAACGAAACAATAAAAAATTGACGAAAATCAGGACAAATTTGCATGTATGGAAGCAGTGTTGGCAGCGAGGGAGGGAGGGAGGGAGGAGAGAGAGAGGAGAGAGAGAGAGAGAGAGAGAGAGAGAGAGAGAGAGAGAGAGAGAGAGAGAGAGAGAGAGAGAGAGAGAGAGAGAGAGAGAGAGAGAGAGAGAGAGAGAGAGAGAGAGAGAGAGAGAGAGAGGAGGGAGGGAGGGAGAGAGAGAGAGAGAGACAGAAAATAGAAAGAGTTATTCCTATCAGGCAACTCCGCTTATCATAATGTATAGAGGGGAGGTGAGTTAATAAATTCAATTGTTTTGGCGCAGAAAGTTAGTAACACACCAGCCGTATACTTATAGAAATCTGCATCAGGCTTTGAATTATGTTCAGAAACACGTGTAACACAAGTTGAAACTTCTATGTAAATTTATTAAAGCGAACTATTTTTTTTTGTATTAGCTTTGCAATAATTCGCTCATTAAAATACTGGGTTGTGATACTGACTTAATAAT
>NW_020871470.1:944641-947141 GCF_003789085.1 Penaeus vannamei | reverse complement strand
CAACAAACATTCAACAAAAACAAACAACAAACAATAAACAACAACAACAAATAAACAACAAACAAACAACAGACAAACAACAACAAACAAACAACAAACAAACAAACAAACAACAATGACAACAGCAAACAACAACCAACAACATAACACCATATCGATCATCAACAACAACAAAAAACAACACAACAGCAATAAAAGATAATTATAGAACACAATATTAATATAATAGTTACCCCTCCATTCTTCCTCCTCCTCCCTTCTCTGAGTTATTCCATCTTATCTCTCCTCTATCCTCCCGTTATTCGCCACAGATGGCACAGCAATCGTATAACTTTTCTCCATTTCAACTTTTCTTTTTTTTTTTGCCTCTTCCATTTTTTTTTTTTGGGGGGGGGGGGCTAATCTCACTAATAGTATCGGGATCAATAGAGTGTCTGTCGATAGGGTCCATTTTTCCGGGCAAATATGGTTCTGATCGTGTTATTACCGACTTCTATTTGATTTTATTTATTTGTGTTATTTGTCTGTCGGAATATTTGCACTGGACTCATATATTCGCGCGCCATTACTAATTTATGATAATAAAAGACCTAAATTGTAATATTTCAAAACATGTACCTTTTCAGTAATAAAATATGTGTTTATTTTTTTGTTTCTTTTTTGATGTTGAGATGCAAGCTTGGAATATACTTTTGTAAGATGGATTCGAAAAGAATGTTTATCAAGATGGATTTTCGCCCCCCACCCTATCTCTCTGTGTGTCCTCTGCGTGTGTGTGTCTGTGAAGTGAGTGTGTGTGTGTGTGTGTGTGTGTGTGTGTGAGTGAGTGAGTGAGTGAGTGAGTGAGTGATGTGAGGTGAGTTGAGTAGTGAGTGAGTGAGTAAGTGCGTTAGTGTGAGTGAGTGTGAATGAGTGTGTGAGTGAATGAGTGAGTGAGTGAGTGAGTATGTGTTCGTGTGTGTGTGTTGTGTGAGCATCTGTGGGAATGTGAATAAAGACTCAAACCCTGCTTTCTCACAGACATACATTATCCTTCCCTCATGCATACAGAAGCAGGCACGTAAATCATTTGAATCCAAAGACCTTACTTTAAAATTAATTTCCAGGCTTAAGGAACTTCCACGCTCTAGAATTTAGAAAGCCATAAAACCGAAAAAAAATGAAAAGAATAAAATCGATAGGTTGAATAGAGAAAAAAATAGAGAAAAGAGGAAGAAAAAGAAGAACAAAAAACAAAAAGAAAAAAGAAAGAAAGGAAAAAAACTAACGTAAAACAAGTGAAAAAAAAAAGTTAAAAACAAGTGTCAAGGATCCCGGGTCAAAATATAAGAGAAAACTTCGTCCTTTCTCGTATTTCAGAAGACAATATCACCCGCTTCATCTGTGTTCCATAAGGCAGAATCCCTCTCTGGCATCACCGGGCAGTTCTGTTGCCAAATAGTAATAACTTTCTTACTTTCTTTCTTATCTGCTTCTTAATAGAGCGAGTGCCCTACTTTTACGTTCTGTTATATAAAGAATATATATTTCCAGGAATGATTTATATATTTTTTAATACAGTAAAAAGTTACTATATATATAATATTTATATATATTATTATATCATATCTCGTATATAATTCTTTTTAATATAAGGCTCCTACTTTCACATTCAGCGGAGGAAAAAATGTTTTCTTTTCAGGGAGGGTTTCCATTTATTCATTTTTTTTTTTTTTTTTTTATTTTGTTGCAGTGAATTCTCAGATACAGTTTGGCTGTTTACTATGTTAACAGATAGGGTGAAAATTGTGCTATTTCTATAAAGTAGTAGGTATTTACGTGTGAATTTATGGCATGTGTAACGGGATATATCGTTTGTGAAAGGAAAATGAACCTTATAAATTTCAATAAGGGTGAAAGTCTGGTACTGAGCATCTGAATTTATAATTTCCGAAAACAATAATAGCGCTGCTGACAATGCTACCTAAAGCCCTATTGATATATAATCTTTAAGAACGATCTGTTTAAAAAACCTATCTGTTTTCATAAACCTGTTTTTTTTCTCTTTATGAATAACCGAGTGGATATATATTATATGATTATATAAACTTTAAGAACGATCTGTTTAATATACTTTTAATAAACGTATATTTTTTTTTCTCTTCTTTATTAAATAACTGAGTGAAGGGCTTGTGTGTCGATATCACTTCTGTTAAATTATGCCAGGACACGAAAGCATTATGATCAAAGACAATGTGACCTCGTAATAACAATATTCAAACTCTTCTAAAAATGTCCTTAAAATCTTATTACACAAACCTATTTCATATATATCAAGCTGTGAAACAACGTCATCGTCATCGCTTGCCAGATGTGCGAACTGTCCTATATATTTTAGGTTTGCGCAAAGTAATTTCAGCTTACTCCTTTTCCATCTCCTTCTCTCATTTTCTTCTTCGTTAAAGGTTTGGAATGATGTTAGCAGGAGATATAATAAAATATTAGTAGATAGTATAGTAAA
>NW_020871470.1:919641-932141 GCF_003789085.1 Penaeus vannamei | reverse complement strand
CATTTCCCTTTTGTTTATATCCCAACATTTATTGCATTCTTCATGTACCGGAGTTTGCAGATTAAATGGCATTTTTAAATGATTATTCTGAACATAAATAGCTGCTGATTCACACAAGTTTTAGGGGATAAATAAGGAAATGCAAAACAATGAGGAATTAATCTATGTAGGGAAAATAACGCCAAGGTTAATTCACAACTAATGTCTGAGAATCGAAATGCAGGAGAAAGAGAGAGAGAGAGAGAGGGAGAGAGAGAGAGAGGGAGAGGGGGGGCAGAGGAGAGGTGCAAGAGGAGAGCGGAGCAGAGGAAGAGAGGAGCAGGGAGAAGGAGAGGAGAGGGACGAGGGGAGGGAGGAGGGAATCGGCATAGCCAACAGGCTAAAGAACTGCTAGAAGGACATTTCTTTAACAAGGTCAAGACATATACTCTCACGCGTAATTCGACAAGGGTTGGCGCGTGCGAGTCGGCGCTATATACCAGGCTGCTTTAAACGGCTGCCTAGTCCATAAGGCCGTGGGATTTCTCTGCCGCGACTCGCGCACTTTTCATTGTCCAGTCGGAATTCGCGAAGATGATGTCAGTGTGAACTTATGATTGGGATGATATTGTGGCGATGTTGACCTGTAATCTCTATCTGCTTGTTTGCAATGTTTGACATGCTATGTCTTTGATCTAAACATACTCGATTACGCACTGAGATGGCAGGCGGGGAAGTTCGCCTGACCTCTAGGTATGATCTTAAGAAGGACGAATAGGGGCTCGTCCCGACCGGCAACGCTAATGAGAGATTCTTCCCTGAACTAGATTTCTAGGCCGCTGCTTCAATCTGATACAGGATTAAATCTATAAGAGTTCAGTTGCCATGACGCTCCTACCGTACGGTATAAGATCGAATAATTCATCCTTACGTAATGCTAGCTGAAAAGGCATTATAAGATGTCAGGTAGTACGAGACCGAATGGAGGTGAGGTTGGATTATCAATAGTATAACAAGGGGGGCAAGATAGACAGAGTATCATGCACAGAGAATGCTAGAGGAAATCTCATCGCTACAGAGATCACGGCACACGGATTGGGTACGTCGTCGCGCTGAGATTATTGTAGAATGCATCGGCAGTGGCCTAAGCCCGGGTGGATCAGGTGGCATGAGGGAGAGACAACCAACAGGCATACATCCATCTGGGCGATGACACGAACCGCGAGGAATTACGAGGGTGGCGCAGAGAGAACAAATAAGAGAGATCCTCGAGCGACGAGGACTCTACAAGACGCAGCAGAGAGAGAGAGAGAGAGGAGAGGAGCAGGGAGAGTCGAGAACACGGGAGAGAGGGAGGAGGGAGGGGACGGGAGACATGAGAGAGCAAGATGCCAGAGAGAGAGACGAGATGTGAGCCAGAGAGGAAGAGAGAGGAGCAGAGAGATGCAGAGAGACGATGAGAGCAGATGAGAGAGAGATAGAGCAGGCATCGTGGTGTGCATGTTTCTGTGTGTGCTCTGCTGTGTCGTGTGTGTGCTGTGGATGTGCTGTGTGGATAGCAGCATGGTGTTGTTGCTTGTGTTTGTGCTGCTGGAATAACACGTGTGTGTGTGCTGTGGTGTAGTGTGTGTGCATAACTTGAGCAGAGCCAACATTTTGTATATGTACATGTGTACCAAAGATATTATTTACCGAAAGGGAACAATCGGAACGCATCAAACGAATAACCCGACGTGTCCTCATCGGCAACTTTTAATCATTAACAATAAAAACCATCCAGGTAGCATGTACACCTAGGAGAAATATGTAGTAAGTAACTCCATTTGCAGCACTCCTGTGATAAGATAAGATAAGATATTAGGATTACCACAAGTGTACGAACGAAGGAGAACCACGTGCGTTGTTCTGTGACTACAGCTTGTTAACTCGTTGTCAGGCTGTGCGCTGGTTCAGGTCGAGTTACTGATGTTATTGTGTTATTACCATCTTTTTCTAACACGAGAAGTTGTCGTTATTACAATCTTTTTCTTCCTCGAGAACTTGTGGTTATGTCTTCCTAGAGCTATCATCATCGCCCTTATTACCTCTGCCAAGAAGGTTGTTTTTGGTAGCGTTGGTTAGTTATGAATAGATCTTTTATGAAGGGGTGTGTTTTTGTCTATCTTAGATGCCATTAAATTTTGGTGGTGATCGGGACCATTATCCAGATACAAATTTAAAAAAATGATTGTATTTTGTTATTATTATTATTATTATTATTATTATTATTATTATTATTTTATCATTGTTAATTTTATTATTATTATCATTATTATTGTTACTATTATCATTTTGACTTCTATTATAATATTATGATAATAATATAATAGTTTTTTAATTGTTGTTATTGATGTTGTTCCTATATCATATTTATATCATTATTATTATTATTAACCTTACTGTTATTATTCTTTTCTCATTCTTATTATTATGATTATCATTATTATGATTGCTCTTATTATGATTGTTATTATTATTATTGTTGTTGTTGTTATTATGATTATCAATATTATCATTATTATATTATTTATTATTTCATCATCCTTTTGTTATAATTTCATATATCATTATTTCATTATTGATAGCATCATTATTAAATGTTATAATTATTGCTATTATCATTATCATTGTCATTGTAATTGGTATAGTAATAGTGATAATAAAACTGATAATAATATTATCATAACTATCATTATCATTATATATATTATTGCTCTTAATATTGTTATTATAATTATCATTATCATTGATATCGTTATTACTATCGTCGTCATCATCATCATCACCGACTATATGATATCACACACACACACGCACACATACACACACACACACTCATATATATATATATATATATATATATATATATATATATATATATATATATATATTATATATATATATATATATATGTATATATATATAAGATACATATATATAAATGCATACATAAATGAATATAGATATACCCGTCCACAAATATGTACCCGTGTAATATTGCTCTACCTTGCGTACAAAATTCGTAAATGTGTATGCTTATTTGTGTGTTAAATTGGTAGCTGTTTTGTACAGGTGATCTGTATATAACGTTGTCTATTTACATTTGGTTATCCATCAGTTTCCGATAACAGTACTCATTAAATGCCAAATTTTATTGTAACTATATGAACACACACACACACACACACACACACACACACACAACACACATACACACACAATGTACATACATCCGCAACACATATGTACATACACACATACACACACATACATATACATACATATGTATATATCTATATCTTATCTATATATATATGTGTATATATATGTATACATATATGTATGCATATACAAAATATATACATATATTATATATAATAATATTATTATTATATATATATATATATATATATATATAATATATATATATATATATATATATATTGATATATATAAATATATACATATATACAATTTTATATATATTAGTAATGGCGTAAAGAACATAACATCTCACCCCGATGACATTTCTAGATATCTTAATGATGCAAAATGATCATACTAATTA
The DNA here is from genome assembly GCF_003789085.1 of Penaeus vannamei. Taxonomy (NCBI): domain Eukaryota; kingdom Metazoa; phylum Arthropoda; class Malacostraca; order Decapoda; family Penaeidae; genus Penaeus; species Penaeus vannamei. The sequence continues at coordinate 928,555 of NW_020871470.1, read as the reverse complement.
GCGTCCACTCTTTATTTTCATTAAAACACATACAGATTTACACACACGAATATGTACACGCCAACACATACATACCTTCATGGACATGCCGGCACACTTATGCATTATTCTTTTTGCTCTGTGCTACCCACACTCTTCTCTAAAACATATGGAATGAACACATGTGACGCACCAGTTTCTTCTGTTACAGTTAGCCCACATTAATCCTATAGTTTCCATCACTCTCCGCTCAGCTGTCTCACGTGAGGGGCGGTTAGCTTACCTAGCATGTGAAAGTACTGTGGTGAGGGACTGGAATACTGTGGTGTGGCGAAAGTGATCAGAAAAGGAAGAGAAGAGGAGAAATATTTCAACGTTTTAGGCCCTGAACTTAATATGCCTCTCAGGAATTCCTCGCAGTTCTTTCTCAAACAGTTTCAGATCATCATTCTGATCCTCTTTCAAGTAAGCTTATCCAGGCAGTTTCATGTAGACAACACGGGAGATCTACAACACGATGACACCCCCGTCGAACTAAAGGAAAATACGAAAGCAATGAGGCAGACACTTTTCTCTGCCTTGAAAAAGACAGGCAAGGTCCTACCACTTGTACCGGGAGAAGACCCAGCGACGGCACTCCACCCACAAAGCCAAGACGCGGATGAAACGTCGCACAAGACCGGCCAGAAGGAGGTGGACCTCGAGCGAGCCCCAAGGAACTACACAGGCTGGCGCATCATCAGGATTTACCCTCCCACCCGCGACGCCTTCGAAGACTTTGTCCAGACGTTCGAAGACAACACACACATCGTCGTTCTTGAGATCATCAGAGGAAAATTAATGGTTCGTTTCTTCTATTTGCTTGTTATCTAATCGATTTTTTAAATACAGTTGGTTGTGAATAGATAATGTTGGGGAACTTGTTGGGGTGGGAACTGTGGAGGAATTAATAGGACAGCAGTGGTGCTGTGTTAGTGTTTCAGGTCATGTGGTGGGAATTCATTCTCACTGTATTAAAGCGTGTAGACGTGTATGTGTGTGTTACACCTACACACACACCCACACCACAACACACACACACACACACACATAAATATATATATATATTAATCTTATATATTAAATATTATATTCTATTATATTAATATAATTTACTATATTATATCTATAATATATATAAATGCAGTATAGAGATATACTTATATGAACTATATATAATATATATATATATATATATTATTAGATAGATTAGACTAGTTAGAATAGTAGATAGATATTAGATATAGGATATAAACATACTATGTACATATATATATTATATATATTATACTTATATTTGCATATATATAAAATCTATATATATTATATATATTATATTTTAATATATTTATTTAGTATTACAGGTTATTCATTATATATATATTATTATATATACATTTTTATATGATATAGTTATTATTACAACTATTGCTTATATGTGTAATATATATTATATATTATTATATATATATGTTATATATATACTATATTATATGTATATACATACTAGATATATGGTAGAAGTATGTATACTATACGCTACTTTATTATATATATATTAATATATAAATATTATATTGTATATATATGTAACTATATATTATAGATATATATTTATGTATGTATATATATATAATATTATATAATTTAGGTTTTAAAGGGATATTATGTTTTTATATGATTTTATAATATATATATATATATATTATATATAAAATATATATATTTATATATAGTCATGTTTAATGTGTATTATATGAGTATTATATATTGATATATAAATTATATATATATATATTATATATAAATATACTATGTATATGTGTATAGGTATATGTCAGTTTATTATATTAGATATATTATATTTATGTATGAGTATGATATTTATATATATATATATATATTATTATATTATATATATATATATATATATATAATATATATATATTCATAATTTAACCGTGCTTGTGTTCTTGTCAATTTAAAGAGTGATGCATAATATCTGATATTATATATCATTCAATATTATATTATATGATAAAAATATTAATATCATATTCGTTATTAATATTATATATATATATAATATTATATATATTATCATATATATATTATTATATATATACTTTAACCAGTTGCATGTTCTTGTCATATTCTAAGAGAGCTGATGATAATAAATTATATAATATATATCATTATATTATTATATTATATAATTAATTATGATATATTATATATATTCGTACATATATATATTATATATATATATTATATATATTATATTATTTTATATAATATAATATTTAACCAGTTGCGTATTTCGGTATTTTAAGAGAGCTTGTAACGGCGGATGTACATTCCCACCATGACATCTCAGTCGCTTCGCTTGGCACGATTCTAACTGTAAAATTGGAAAATCTCGGCTCGCTGGATCCCTTAGTTGTTGGCACCCAGACCTGTTGCAATCAGGAGCAACATCTACCCAACAGCGATTCTTAAAATGCGGTTGTCTAGATTCCAAGCATTTCCTCCAGATGTGTTGTAAAGGGATACGAAACATGGCTCTACTTATACGATCTCGAGGACGAAACATAATCCGAGCAGCGCTTACTGAGGGGTCAAAGGTCAAGGCCAAAAATCAGCGCGGTCATGAGCTGCTGCCCGTTTCAAGATTAAGACATTTTGCCAATTGACTTCTTTGGATTCGAAAAAGACGATGGCATCTCCGTCTCATATAATTAATTGTCCCTTCGCGTTTCCTGCTCGACAAGGGCGGGTGTTGCGCGATATAGAAATCACTCTGCCCCCTCCGTAGAGGCCTATTTTAAGTTTTATATTATATATACTATATATATATATATATATATATATATATATATCTATATATAATATAGTATATTATATATATCATGATGGGTCTGTGTGCTGTTGTGTGTGTGAATGTGTGCCTGTTTTGGTGTCATGTGTGTGTGTGTTTTGTGTGTGTGTGTTGCGGTTGTGTGCGTTTGTGTGTGTGTGGTGTGTGTTGTGTGGTGTCGTGTGTGTGTGGTGTGGGATGTTGGTGTTGCGTGTGTGCATACATGTCTGTCTGTCTCTCTGCCGTCTGCCTCTCTGTCTGTCTGTCTCTGTCTGTCTGTCTGTCCTGCCTGTCTTCTCTCTCTTTCTCTCTCTCTCTCTCTTCTCTTCTCTCTCTCTCTCTTCTCTCTTATATAATATATGTCTATATAATTATAATATATATATATATATATATATATATATATATGTATTATATACAAATGTATTCATATGTATTTTATATATATATATTATTATTAATAATATAGTATATATGTGTGTGTGTTGTATGTTGTATACACACACCACACACACACACACACAAACACACGCACTATATATATATATATATATAGTATATATTATTTTATATTATATCAGTCTATGTATAGAGTATATCGATACGTGACGTATGTGAGTGTCACACAGTCATATACAAAAGGGGCTTATCAAGGATTTGCACAGCTGAAACAAAACACGTGACATCATTGGTGCCAACACAATACAGCTGTGTTTTCGAGGTTGATAAATATATCTGACAATGATAGATTGGAATCGATTCTTCCCACACACACACACCACAAACACACTACACACCCAACACACACACACACAACACCACACACGCGACACACGCACCACAACAAAACACACACACACACACAACAACACACACACAACACCACACCAGCCACACACACACACACACACACACCAGATAATTACGGTTGTGTTCCATTCCATTTATATCATATGAAGCTTCAGTAATTACCACGCCGCACTTATTCCCTACGCGTTAGAAAGTCCCATGCGATCAGAGAAGTATGATTCAACATTTTACTCTGCCAGCACAAGAAACTACCAATCCGCATTAAAGATACTGAATTTCAATTTCAGATAGGACGTGGCCTTACCTCCAAATATGGCTTAAAAGATACGTGCCAGATTCTCTCTCTCCCTCGTCTCGTTGTCGTGGACACTGATAAGGCCAACGGGCGTGGGACGTGAGGGAGAGCAGAACAGCACGGGTCTATGGGCGAGGAAGATAATGGACATGTGCCGCGGAAGACAATATAAAGAAGATTCGTCGAAGACAAAAGGGGGAAGAAGAAAGCCGAAGAGGTCGTAGCCTGGGAAACAGTCAATCCGTTTTTGTCTCCTTATTCAACGAGTGCGCTTGACGGCACAGGTTACTGAAAGGGTCTTCTTCGGGTCCAATTTTATGATTGATACGCCATGTTTAAGGATAATAATGTTAATATGATTTATGTAAATTTTATGATTTTTTAATCGATATGGTCAAATTTTATGATAATTTTTAATGATTATGGTCACATTTTATGATGATAACCTGCCATGTTTATTATAATAATGATAATAATGATATGGTCAATTTTACTGATGGATTATGCACGTTTATGATGATATCTCTTTGTAATATGTCAATGTTTAGGTTGATTAATGCTGTTTGATTTATAATAAAAGATATCAGATTGATGTCATATGCTATGATTGATAATGCTTGTGCTTTTAATGACAATTTTTAATGATATGGTCAATTTTCGATTGATGTACCATGTATATGACAATGATGCTATACCATAATGTGATAGCCATTGCAAATGACCCATTATCCAAGAGAAAAGAAAAACAAATTAAAACACATCTTAAAAGCAGCAAACTACACCACGATGGCTTGTTTCCCCCAGAACAACTAGCTTGGGGGACGACTACTACCGCTATGATTCTATCGTTCGCTTCGCCAAAGAACTGGCGCTGAACTACTCGACGGTGGAATACCTCGAGATCGGCCAGAGCGTTGAGGGCCGGACGCTGTTCGCTCTACTCGTCTCCAACAAGTTGAGTGCTGATTCCGGAATTCTCTTGTTGTCAATTTGTACGTGACCAGCCTTGGCGGATACAGACACACAGTACGACGATCACACTTCAGACAGGCATGACAGACAGACACACCACGCACGTCACCTACGCAAATGTTACGCACGCCGGTACAGCACGCACCAAGCACGCACGCACACGCACGCACAACATCCGCAACACGCACACGCACACGCACACGCACACGCACATCGCAACAGCGCACGCACACGCACACGCCTGGCCACCAACACAGGTCACACACTTCCACCAACACACACACACACACACACACAATCATCACACACACAACACACACATATAATATTTTGATTATATAAGTGCGTGTACATGTATCTATATTAAATCTATAGTTTTATCTTTGTTTCTATCGTTACTATTTTTAAATATGTATCTATATTCATATCTATCTCTGCATCTTAATATCTCTTTACCTGTGCTATATCTATTTAATCTTTATCTATATAAATACATATTACATATGTGTCACAATCATACACACACACACAGGATAACAGATCACACACACACACACTTATCGCACACACACACATCAACACCACACACACCGCAACACACAACACACACACACTAGACAACACACACACACACTACACACAACACCACAACATCATATATACCTATATAATATTGTGCTATGTATGTATGTATTTATGTATGCATGTAGGTATATATACAATATACTATATAATATATTATATAAAACATATATACATATATAATATATACATATAATACATATATAGCATATATACATATAATTCCATAATACATATATACATATATATACACATATACATTTATAATATATATATATTATGACTATATATATATATATATATATATAGTATGTACACAGCACACTAAATGCATCACACAACCACAACCACACACACACACACACAGCACACACAAACATCTCTCACACATTCCTCACACAACACCACCCACCACACCACTACACACAACACACCACACACACACACACACAACACACACACAATCACACCACACACACACACACACAATACAATCTCCACCACATATTATTTATAATATAATATATATATACTTTAATTATATATAATATATATATAATCAATATATACTTCATGCGTATGTATGTATGTAATGTATGTACGCATGTAGGTACATATACATTATATATTAATATATTCATAATATACAGTATGTTTACATATATTTTCATATTCATCTCATTTTCATCACCTATATATATAATAAATAATATATATATATATATATATAATATATATATACAACATATCAACACTTAAATGCACCAACAAATCCACAAGAGACACACACCCACACACACATCACACACACACACACACACACACACATCACACACACACACAACACACCACACATACAAGCCACACACAGACACATACAGTACGCCACACAACACCATCACATCGCTGTCGCTCTCTACTTTCTCCAACACTTAAGTTACTAGTTCTGGAATTCTCTGTTTATATTGTATCGTGACGCCTTGCAGAATCAAACACACATTAACGAACGCGCACACATCAGACAAGACACAATCAGCATCAACGCAACACGCAACGCCACGCACACATACACATCAGCACCCGCACACCACCACGCACACGCAACAGCATCACACACACACCACACACAATCACACACCACACACATACACATACACATACACAATAACAACACACATCACAACACACACAACACACACACACTAACCTCAACACACACATATATATATATATATATATATAGTATATATATTATCATTATATCATATATAACATAGCATATATTTACATTATATATATTACATATACATATATATATATATATATATATATATATATATATATAATATATATATATATATATATCACATACATATGGCATAATATATATTATATATATTATAATATATTATATATATATACTATATATAAAAGTATATAGTTATATTTATATATGTATATATATAGTATATATATACATATATATACTATGTATATATATTATGTATTATATGTATATATATGATATATATATATATTATATAATATATATATAATATATGTGTGTGTGTGTGTGTGGTGTGTGGTGTGTGTGTGTGTGTGTGTGTGTGTGTGTGTTTGTGTGTGTGCTGTGTGTGTGTGTGTATGTAAATGTATATGTGTATGTGTATATGTGTTGTGTATGTGTATGTTATGTGTATGTGTATTGTTATGTATGTATGTTATGTGTATGGTATGTATGTGTATGTGTGTATATATATATGTATATGTATGTATGTATGTATGTATGTAATATATGTATGTATGTATGTATGTATGTAATGTATGTATGTATGTATATATAAGAACTCAAATTTTGTAACACCTTCGCACGCTCTCGCCAGGCCAAAAGTCTTGGTGAGGAAATACAAAAGGAAAATGATGCAGCAGGAAAAGCAGAGAGCAGACCGGCCTCGCGATCCACCTCTTCTGAAATCGAAAGGCAGAAAAAAGACAAACAGAATGAAAGGGAAGAAGCAGTTTGTCCTTATAGAAGCTGGTGAGTTATGCATTAATCCCAATGATTATATCTGTAAATAGGTGGATAGTGGAGTATAGATAGATAGATAGATAGATAAAAGGAGAGAGAGAGAGAGAGAGAGAGAGAGAGAGAGAGAGAGAGAGAGAGAGAGAGAGAGAGAGAGAGAGAGAGAGAGAGAGAGAGAGAGAGAGAGAGAGAGAGAGAGATACAGTTTATATGTTTCTGAACCTTCGTACATTAGCTAAGAAATTTGTAACTTTTTGCCTTTTCAATTTACGATCTTTGTACATGAGCGGCCCCGACCTTTTTAGTCGTGATCCCTTTCTCAAACCTTGGCCATCGGCGATCTCCCGGCATCATTCTTAGGCTGTTGAAGATAAATTTATGGATATGTATTAGCCCTATTTATATGAATGTGGTACCGTACAGTACTCTTTGCAGATATTTCATACTGTAATATAAGTATGAGATGATAAACGGTTTGCAAATTGACAAAAATGTTCCCTTAAGGTTTCGCGACCCCCTTCTTTCTTCGGCTGCACCTCCTTCTCTCGTTACCCCTTCGGACCATCCGGCCCTGTCATACCATCGGACTCCGGGCCCCCTTCCTCCCCACAGGCGCCCACGCTCGGGAGTGGCTGTCCCCGGCGATGGCGACGTTCCTGGCGCAGAAACTGGCAGACGCCGGGAAGAAGTTCCTGCAGCACGTGGCCGTGGTCCTCGTGCCGATGGCCAACCCCGACGGCTACGAGTTCTCGCACACCGACGACCGGCTGTGGCGCAAGAACCGGCGCAACACGTCCAAGTCGGAGTGCAAGGGCGTCGACCTCAACCGCAACTGGTCCAAGTCGTGGGGCACGTCCGGCTCCAGCAGCAACCCCTGTTCCGAAATCTATCGCGGGCCCCAGAGCTTCTCCGAGCCCGAGTCGCGAGCTCTCCGGGATCTGGCTCGCGTGTGGATCAAGAAGTTCACGCTGTTTCTCAGCTTGCACAGCTACGGCAGCTACATCCTGTATCCTTGGTCCCACACCCAGACGGCGAGTGCAAGAAATAGGCCACTGAAGAATATTGCAAGGAAAATTACCAAATACTTAAAAACTAATGGCTACAAGAATTTCTTGGTAAGCAAATCCTCTTCTAAATCTGCTTCTTTTTATCGTTTATATTCAAATTAATCAGTCGCAAGTAAATCAGAATATATCTTACGTGACTTATACATGACAACTCCCTATAGAATGACAAAAAAAAAAAAAAAATCAATCAAACACTCCATATAAAACTGCAAAAAAAACTGCCTCCTCAGTACGGCCAAACAAGCAGCACATTATACCAAGCTTCCGGGACATCTGAGGACTACATG
>NW_020871470.1:907141-912141 GCF_003789085.1 Penaeus vannamei | reverse complement strand
TATATATATATATGTAATATATATATATCATATATATAATATATATATATATATATATATATATACATATATGTATATATATATATATATATATATATATATATATATATATTATATATATTATATAATATATATATTATATATATATATAACACACACAACACACACACACACACACATATATATATAGCCATATATACACACCAAATCTGCCTCCCTTTCTAAGAAAGTCAGTAGATTGTTGGTGTTGACCTCTCTCCGTCAACCCAGTCCAACTTACAGTAAGTTTAGAAAGAAAACAGGAAGGAGGGAATAAAGGAAAGCCAGAAGGAACAAAGGAAGAAAGGAAAAACGGAGGGAAGGATGGAAGGAAGGAAGGAAGGAAGGAGGGAAGGAGGGAAAGAAGAAATGAAAGAGAGAGAGAGAGAGAAAGGAGAAAGGAAGTCTAATTCATTTCCACAAAGTTATTAAGGAAAGCCGACTTCCTTGACGTACGGGAATAATCTAAACAGAATCCTTGTTGGTTTTGATCAGTCGGAAATGTCATAAAAACAACAAACAACAACAAAAAAAAAAAGAATCAATATAGGATAATGAAAATAGATAAATAACATGAAATGACGTATAATAATTTTCTTGATGTAATTAGAACAGTAAGAGCTTTCGCGAACTTTTTATATAAACAAAGTCGTGTCACTAGTATTATAAACATTAATAATAACAGAATTTATAATAAACGTGAAAATAACATATCACTGAATATTTCCAGTCACGGTTATAATCAACCCTATTTTCGCGTCGGAGTCTAACCGGATTACACGTATGTAATTTCCGTTCTTGAGCTCAGATAGAAAAGAGAAATATAATGGAATCACTCCTTACGGACTACCATCTCAGGAAATCGGAATTTCCCCGGGGAAATATTGTCAAGAGGAGGTCATATATTCCCCTGAAGACGATGTAGCGAAGAAGAGAAAGATAGATTTTGTGATGTTTCCTCCTTCGACCGTACAGATGAAGACGGATATTCCACGTGATTGCAACTGCTAGCTATTGCACGTGTTTGCAACTGGTAGGTATTCCACGTGGTTGCAACTGCTAGCTATTCATGTGCTTGCAACTGCTAGGTTTTGCACGTGCTTGCAACTACTAGCTTTCGCACGTACTTGCAACTGCTAGCAGTTGCACATGCTTGTAACTGATAGCTATTCCACGTGCTTGCAACTGCTAGTTATTCCACGTGTTTGCAACTGCTAGCTATTCCAAACGAACTCGGAATTCTAAATTTGTTAGCCTACAGGGTCAGTAATCTGTTTACTGGTTAAAGGATGCATAACGCTGCAATTGCTCGTCCAAGTCATCGAGAGTGATATACGAGTAATAGTCAGCTGGAGTATTGTAAACAAACATTACTGCGGAGTTCAGACATTTTTATTTTCATTCAATTTTTGGAACGTTGATTTGTGAAAAGTTGCAATAAAAAAAAAAAATAAAAACACGTATTCAATATTCAGGTTAACTTCTCAATTCTCACATTCGTTAATTTTCACTAAATTTGATGAAACAGAAGATAGTCATTTTCGTTTACGAATTACTAAAAGAACATATGTCCCTTTATCTATTCCGTGTGCCCTTGCATTCACAACCCTACTTTAGAACAAAATCATCTACAACAGAAATATGTTATTATTATTGTTATTATTATTATTATTATTATTATTATTATTATTATTATTATTATTATTATTATTATTATTATTATTATTATTATTATTATTATTATTATTATTATTATTATTATTGTTATTACCATCATCATTATCACTATTATTTCCATTATCATTGTTATTACTTTATATATTGTTACTGCTGTTGTTGAAGTTGTTTTTATGATTTTTCATCTTATTATTATTATCATCATTATTGGTATCATTATTATTATTATTATTATTACTATTATTATCATTATTATTATTATTATTATCATAATTCTTATTTTCATTATCATTATCAGTAATATCATTATTATCATACGTGTGTGTATCTGTGTGTTTGTATATGTGCGTACGTGTGCGTGTGTGTCTGCACGTGTGTTTTGTGTGTATAAATGTGTATTTATGTATTTGTGTGTGTATATGCCCATGAGTGTGACATGACTGAATGAGAATTGAAAAAGGACTTATTGATATGTAACCATAACAGACCAACCAACAAAATGTACAAACCAGAACAAATGAACAAGAATCCCTCACGACGAGAGTGAAAAGAACAGCTGTTCTGCGATTTCTTCACCGGACCAAGAAAGTGAGAGCGAGAACTTTTATAAACCAAGGCTACTGGTGATAATACTTATCCTTTTTAGAGTTAGTTTAGTTGAGTGATTTTTACTTCATAAGTGCAAATAAACTTTTGTTATATGTTTCCATATCTTATTTATTCCTCCTGGCTAACAAACTGTACAGGCATACATGGGATCATAAAGATAATGATAATGATGATGATAATGATAACAATATCAGTAATGATAGTGATAATCATAATGATAATAGTAATAATGATGATGATAATGGCAATCATAATAGCAATAATAATAATAATGGTAATATTGATAAAGACAATGATAATAATGATAATGCCAGTAATGACAATAATAAAAATGATAATAGAGATGATGACAATGAGGGTAAGAATTATGATAATAAGATAATAATATTGACGATGATAATAATGAAATGATAATAGTAATGATGATAATAATAATAGTAATAAAGATAAAAAATAATAATAATGATATAACAATGATAGTAATGTTGATGATAGCAATGATAATAACAAATATAACAACATCAACAACAATAGTAATAATAATGATAATAATAACAATGGTAATAATACTAATGATAAAAAATAATAATTGAAATAATGATAATTATGATAATAATAATGTAATGAATAATAATAATAATAATAATAATAAATAATAATAATAATATAATAATAATAATAATAATAATAATAATAAATATAATAATAATAATATAATATAATAATAATAATAATAATAATGATAATAACAGTAACAATAAAAATAATAATAGTAATAATAATGATAATTATGAATTTATTATAATAACAAAAACGGTAATAATGATGATGATTATGAAAATTAAAATAATTATGATAATAAGAATAGGGATAATAATAATGAGGATAATAACAATTATAATTATAACAATGACAATGATACAATAACAGTAATAATCATAAAAAAACTAATAAAAATAAAAATAAAAATAGTAATCATAACTATAATAATGATAATAATGATGGTATTAATGATACTACTACTACTACTACTACTACTACTACTACAATAATAATGATAATCATAATAATAATAGTAATGAAATAAATAATAATTATAAAAAAGGTAATAGTAACAATGATATTGATGAATATGATAAAGATAATGATAGTAATATTATCATGATAATCATGATAATAACTAGAATAATAACAATGCTAATAATAATGATAATAGTAATAACTGGCAGTAGCAGCGATAATAGTTATAGTTAAAATATCAAGTATACTAATAGTAGCATAGTAGTTTTAATGGTAAGAACAACAACAGTAAATATAATATAAACAATAATAATAATAATAACGATGATGATGATGATGATGATGATGATGATGATGATGATGAGGATGATCATTATAATGATATTAATAATAATAATATAATATATAATAATAATAATAAAATAATAATAATATAATATAATAATAATAATAATATAATAATAATAATAATAATAATAATAATGATAATAACAATAACAACAATAGCAATAAAAATATGAATGGTAATAATTATTACGATAATAATAATGATTGTTATAATGATAAAAACGATAACAATGAAAGTACTGACAATAAGATAGTATGACACTCTGATAATAATGATAAAATAATAATGAAAAAAAAAATGATGGGAACAATAATAATAATAATAATGATAGTAACAATAATAAGAACAATGATAATAAGGACAATAATAATTATGATAATGATAGTGATAATAACAAGAATAACAAGGACATCAACACTCAAAACATTAATAATATCAATAAATGACAATATCAACAACAAGATGAACAATAACGATATACCACAGCTATCCAAAATGTTATTAAGAAGATATGAATTTCAAAATATTTATTGCAAATCTTCTTTATTAAATGCCAGGTGTCTCATATTAACGCTTTCACTAGAAAGTTATTTCTCATCTACTGTCGTTTTAAGTCTGAATAGCTTTTTTTTTCACTGCAACAAGGGCTTTTTTAATGTATATATTTGTGGACTCTTATGGACAATATCTGATGGAAATTGCAATGCATCATTTGAAGGGCAATAGCGTGTCCTCTGTGGTGCAATGGGAACACATACGGATACGGCACAGGTGGGTGTACCGTGAGCGTTGAATTGCATTTGAATCTACTTTGTTTATCCAGTCCACTCACTTCTCCCCCCCCCCTCTCGCTCTCTGTCTCTCACTCCTCCTTCCTCCCCCACCTCTGTCTGCTCTGTCTCTGTCTGTCTCTGTCTGTCTGTCTGTTCTCTCTCCTCTCTCTCTCTCTCTCTCTTCTCTCTCCTCTCTCTCTCTCTTTCTCTTCTCTCTCTCTCTCTCTCTCTCTCTCCTCTCTCCTCCTCTCCTCTCTCTCTCTCTCTCTCTCTCTCTCTCTCTCTCTCTCTCTCTCTCTCTCTCTCTCTCTCTCTCTCTCTCTCTCTCTCCCTCTTTCTCTCTCTCTCTCACTCATCATCCCCCCTCTCCCTCTCTCTCTCTCTCTCTTCTCTCTCTCTTCTCTCTCTCTCTCTCTCTCTCTCTCTCTCTCTCTCTCTCTCCTCCCCTCTCTCTCTCTCTATCTATCTCTCTTCCCCCCCTCCTCTCTCCACCCCCTCTCTCTCTCTCTCTTTCTATTGTCTCTCGCTCCTTT
>NW_020871470.1:889641-892141 GCF_003789085.1 Penaeus vannamei | reverse complement strand
AGAGAGAGAGAGAGAGAGAGAGAGAGAGAGAGAGAGAGAGAGAGAGAGAGAGAGAGAGAGAGAGAGAGAGAGAGAGAGAGAGAGAGAGAGAGAGAGAGAGAGAGAGAGAGAGAGAGAGAGGGAAGAGGGAGAGAGAGAGAGAAGAGAGAGAGAGAGAGGAGAGAGAGAGAGGAGAGAGAGAGAGAGAGAGAGAGAGAGAGAGAGAGAGAGAGAGAGAGAGAGAGAGAGAGAGAGAGAGAGAGAGAGAGAGAGAGAGAGAGAGAACAAGGGGGAGAGAGGGAGTGAGTGAGTGAGTGAGTGAGTGAGTGAGTGAGTGAGGGAGGGGAGGAGTGAGGGAGGGAGGGAGAGAGAGAGTGATGAGTGAGTGAGTGAGGAGAGAGAGGGGAGAGATCTTTCAGTCTATTTGTTCATCTGTCTGTCTATGGATGTATCAATTCATACATACTTTTGATACGATATAGCTACCTATTGATAAGGGTGTAACTGATGCTTTAAGTAATTAACGTTTGAAAACATCAGAACAAAAGGACTCGAAACATGAGACTGAACAATGGCTTTTGACGAGGATAGAGAAAAAGAGTAAGAGAGAGAAAGAGAGAGAGACAGAGAGAACGAGGGGGAAGGAGGGAGGGAGAAGAGAGAGAGAGAGAGAGAGAGAGAGAGAGAGAGAGAGGAGAGAGAGAGAGAGAGAGAGAGAGAGAGAGAGAGAGAGAGAGAGAGAGAGAATGTGTATAATACTGCTTACAAACTAATAAATACACGGACGACATGACATTGTAGAATATTATTTAGAGTCTAGAGTCATGTAAATCTTCACCTTATAAGACTTGTTTTGCATAATAAAGTCTTATGAAAACACCCAACCGCTCACACTTTATGCATTACAATAATGAGGTTTCAACCAACCTCCCACCTTCTTATTCGCCATTTTGTTATAATGTTTTTTTTTTTCTCTCTTTTTTTTTTTTTATCCAGTTGATCAACTATACATATCAAACGTATAATTCACATTGCTCAAATATTTACTCTGTAACGAGAGAGACACTTCCAAGCACTCAGATATCAAACGTATAATTCACATTGCTCAAATATATACTCTGAAACGAGGGATACACAGGCGCGCGGAAAGCGAGGGGAGTTAAGCCCGTGACCTGTACTCACCGCAGACTCAGAACACTACCCAGGTTGGGTCATGCCACGTCCGGCAGCTGAGTCCTGAGTGGTCATCAGTTGGCACTACTGTCATGAACGATCGACACCTGGCACTTCGAGGCTCTCTCACTGGACCGCTCAGCCATGTTTCCCTATTTCCCTATTTTTTAATATATCACCGGCATGCTTGAAGTCCGGGATCTGGAAATTTATGTGAAAATCGAAAGAAATAGATATGCAAGGGGTTCCTCCTCCCTGTTTCTATCTCTTGTTTCCTTCATTTTCTGAATTTTACCTTCACTCTTTCTTCATTAGCTTTCCCCTCATTTACTTCGTGTATCTATTTATTATCTAAGAAGTAGATATGCAAGGGGTGTCTCTCCTCCTCTATTTTCGATCTCTTGTTTCCTTCATTTTCTGAATTTACCTTCACTCTTCTTCATTAGCCTTCCCTCATTTACTTCGTGTATTTATTATTATCTATTTGGGGCAGCACTTCACTACCTCCCCCCTCTCTAAGGAAAAATAACGATTAAGATGAAGCAAAAATCAAACAATCTGAATTCATAGTTTAGCTAACCAACTCTTCAAAACCTGTCATTCCGAGTTAATCAGCTCAATTAACACTATAACGGAGGCATTCGATCTGCGGAACACAAATACAGACATACATTTCATACATTTCATACAATATTCGCCCTTCAATTATTTTCTTCCCCCTCCGAGCACGAAACCTATTCCGGGTCCAGTACCTATCATGATCTAATCCATCCCTGTCCATTTGGCTCTCCCTTTCTACTCATTTACTCCACTACAAAGCCTTTGTAGCGGCGTTCCCTTCACCTCGCATGAAGAGCTCAGTCGCCGCTTCTTTGATCTGCCGTTGTGCCATCCGGTCGCGGCGGAATTGTGCGTCCGAATCGTCTAAGCTGTTGCTCTGTTATTTATTCCTCCATTGCCTGCGTAAGAGACTTGTCGTCCACGTTGGGAAAAGAAGGGTAGTAATAAGAAGGGAATGTGAAGAGGAAGGGAAAAATAATTGCTGTTTCATCGTTTTTTTGCTCTTGTTGCTCTTGCTTTCCCTTTGGCTGTTTTGTTTACCGTCTGTCAATCAAGCCTGATCCAGCTGTAATATCGATTTTTTTTTTTCGACTGTAACCGCACGTGTTTCTAACATGTGGTGACACTCCACGCTATCACGTCGGCATTACTGTAGACTAAAAGTTCGTTATATGATGAGTATTTCGACATCTCTCTTGTTACTAGGACAATATCGAGATGAAAACAAAAGGCAAAAACCTGTATGAAGGCCAATTATGCGACTGTCTACAGTTCTCAATAACAAAAA
>NW_020871470.1:882141-887141 GCF_003789085.1 Penaeus vannamei | reverse complement strand
GAGAGAAGAGGAGTGAGGTCGGGAATGGAGAGAGATACGCCCTGGGAGTACGAGAGATTGAGAACGGAGAGAAGGGAGCATGACGAGGGAAGGAGCAGGCAGAAGGATTGGTAGAGATCGGAGTTGATTGAGAGAGGAAGGAGAGATTGAGAGAGGGGGAGAGAGAGATTTTAGGATGAGCCGAGAAGAGGTGAAAAGAGAGGATGGAGAGAGAGGTGAGAGGAGAAGAAGGAGAGAGGAGAGAAGAGGAATGGAAGAGACAGAGCAGAAGGGACCGACCCGGAGAACGAAGAAGAACCGGACGATGGAGGGAATAGCGAGCGATGCGTGGGAAGAAGAGAAAAAAATGAAGAAGAGAAAGGCAAGGAGGAAGACGAGTTGAGAAAATCTTTATTAAGTTAAGTAGGATTAGTGGAGAGTTAGGGAACGAGAGTGAATAGTGAAATACAAGGTGAACGACGGGTGGTGGGGCTCGGTGGGGGGAGAAAAAGGAAGATAGTAAGGGTGAGGAAAAAATGAAGATCACGAGAGGGAAGGATGAGAGGATGGTAGTGAGAAGGGAAGAGAGAAGAGAAGAAAGAGAGGGTGGCAATAGGAACAGAGAAGAGGAGGGAGGGAGGGATGAACGGAGAGAGAGGAGTGGATAGAAGTGAGAGGGGGAGATTATGCGGAGGTGAGTGACGGAAAGAGGAAGAAGACGAGAAAGATACGTAGTTGAAATGAGAAGGAGGAGGGGTAGGTAGATGAGGAGGGGGAGGGTTAGCGGAAGGTGTAGAAGATAGATGTGAGAAGAGAAGGGTGAGAGAGAATGCGAGGAGAAGGGAGTAGAGAGAGAGAGGTAAATGAAAAAATAAAAGGGGTGAGACGTTAAGAAAGAGTGGGGGTGGAAGAGGGAGAGGGGGAGGAGGAGGAGGTGGAGGAAGAGAAGGAAGGAGGAAGACAGCTACGCCAATAAGATGGTTGGAGAACACGGCTGTGACCACGAAGAGGTAGGTGGAGACCACAACACAGTTCCTATGAGATGGCAGGGGGGGAGATAAAGTTTGCGGAGTAAGATATCTAAACAATATATGATGAAAGAGGAAAAAAGAAAAAATATGAGGTCATCGTTGATTCGCTGGAAAAAAAAAAAGGGGGGGGTATATGTTGAACGTGGAGACCAACACCATAGTTGATTGAGAAGAACATTAGATAGGAATAGATGAATAGGAGCGTAGTGTGTTTTCTCTTGTGTCATCTCGTTCTCCCTCGAAAGCCGCCGGGAGTTACGTGTGAGGGTAGGGTGGAGTGTAGACGGTGTGAAGTGAAGGGATGCGCCCCAGCTTTAGGCCACACAGCATATCAAGGTACGATGTGGGTGGGTAGTGTATTATATACGTGGATCTTATCTATGCGGGTCTATTCTAGTGTAGTGTGCTGTGCATATTCTATCTAGTGGTAGGGTATATATATATAGAGGTATATATATATATTAATATTATATATATATATTAATACATCACACACTCTTTCCCCCATCATTTTTAGTGATCTTAGCTCTTTTTTTGTCATCGTATGTGGGGTGGAGGGTGGTTCCGGTGTGTGTTCCTAAGTTCTACATATCACATGTTTACATAAAAAACCTTGTTATACAGCTTTCCTTTTCGTTATAATTACACGCAAAAATGATGGCGACGCCGGGTGTTTGTTGGGAAGTAGGCTCCGGGCTTTTGACGAGATTGAATAGAGGGTTAAACGCAATATATGTAGCGCGCGTTCGAGTGGGGTATTGGATGTCCACTACAGAGTTACTATACCGAGCCCCCCCCCCCATTCACAATAGTTTTTTTCCAACACCCCCGCATGTGTGAATCGCTAAAAAAAAATAAAAAAAAAAAAAAATAAAAAAAAAAATAAAAAAAAAAAAAAAAAAAAAAACCAGATGTCGCAAATGGCTGTCCGGAATTTTGTTGATCGGATAGGATTATTGATTAAGCTTTATTATCACTATCTGTATACGTAGGGTGTGTATGTTGTATGTGCGTTGAATAGTGTAGTATAGGATGTGTGTGTCCTGTGTGTTTTTAGATATTGTTGACGGTGGCGGTGAGCGTGTGTGCGTTGTGTGTGTGTTGTGTGGAGAGTTGTATTTTAATCTGATAGATCTGAGTGGTAGATTTGCCGCCGTGGCGTGAAGAATGTCGATATGTTGCCAGTTAGGTATGACACAAGACAGACAGACAATATTTTAATAGAATAAACTAGGAACAATTAGATCTGTGAACTGACATTATCAGACAGAGTGCGCAGAAAGACAAAAATCAAAAAAAAAGAGTAATAAGCAGATACATCGTCATACAGAGAGTGTATATGTACTATGTAAACCTGAGTCTGTGTACAGACCAAAGAAAAATAAAAGGAAAGAAGAGTTGTGTGAAGAAAAAAAAGAGAAAATAAAAGAAAAAAAGGATGTGTGTATATGTGTACGACAGAAGTGCGTGAGTAGTACAGGAGTATAACGATAACAAACACATAAACCTTAATGAAAAAAAAATAACAATATTGTTTGCTCGTGAAAATGTATTGTTATTGTTCAGGTGGGCTGAGTGTAATTTAAGTTTTTATATATAGGTGGCGGTGGGAGGACTAATTGTTTACATTGTTTCCTGTACCTCATTCGCTATGCGGATCTGGGGCTTGCAATGAGGTGGGTTAAATAGAATAAATCGATATATGTAGAAGTATTAAATTTCCTTCATACTTAGAGATATATATCTCTCTCATATAGATAATATAATATTATTTTTCAAGTTCATTTCTCCTCCGCTCTCTTATTTATTCATACTTTATATTACGGCATCTCTCAATCTGTGCAATGCTGTCTACGTGGTGTGTGCATAGATAGAAGTACTCTCTGTTTTCTAATATAGGTCTATAATATTCATTTTATATATTGATCTCTTAGTGTAGTGGGGTAGGTGTAGATATATAAGTAAGATAATAAAATATTATATAGGTATACTAATACTCATAATAGTATATATACTAAGTGATTAGGATAGTGAATAGTATACTATAATATATATATAGATCAATGTAAGGGTATGTATTTTAAATTATCAGGGAAAACACAATATATATCTAAATATAACTAAGATAGTATATTACAGATTTTATAATATATATATATATATATGATAGGGTATAGCTAAGTTGATAACTAATATATATATATATATATAATAATATTCATACAACCATATATGTATATATACATATATATAATCATATCTTATAATTACTACACACACAACTCTCTCTCCCTCTCTCTGTCACACACACACACACCACACACACACACACACACACACACACACACACACCACACACACACACACACACACAGACACACACACGCACACACACAACACGCACACACGCATATACCCACACCACACACATACATACAACATCATTACATGTGTGTATATATATACACACACACACACACACAACACATATGTACATATCTAACAAATAAAAAATAGTAACAACTCCCCTTCTCCCCTCCCTCACCTCTCTCACTTTCCTCTTCCACTCTCTCTGTTTCCCCGTCCTCTCTATTCCTCTCTTCTTTAGTGATTACGTCATCTGTTAATGTAATGGAGGCAGGATAAAACGGAGGCTCCTTGCTCTAAGGTAATTGGTGCGACAGTCTAGCGCTTAATTAATTACGGCAAGCGTGTACCTGAGTGTAATGAATAGAACACTAACTTTGACAGTAATATTACCTTCCTTGTAAAGCCATGCACTACCAGTAATCAGCCACGTGTCCTTACACTTTCGGCGAATTAGAGCTGTGCGAAGTGAGGATAAATAGATGTGTAGAATGGATATAAGATAGACACATAATGTAGAGAAGTGTGATGCTAATAGATAGACCAGTAAATATACTAGACCAGTGGTTCCCAACCCCAAATGAAGGCCACCAGGCTCTGAGGGTCGCCAGAGGGTCTTAAAAAAATAGATAGATCGTTAGCTGGATATGTTTGTAAAAGTTCATGCTTTTTATTAACACGTGTTTATTGAAATTCATTGTTCTATTAGTAAGCTAATATACAGCTGCACGTATAATTAGCATTGAAAATGGTTGGATATATTACTACATGTTAACACATTTGGAGTCGCTAGCCAAGGCCAAGACTGTCTCCAGGGTCGCACCAGAAAAAGTTTAGGAAACTGCATTAGGCTGATTTACGAGTACAGTCAGAGAGGCTTTTGAAAGGGTAAATTTGCGAAATATGTGCACACTAGGAATCTGGAGGTACAGTGCTGAGTACATGACTAGATATCAAGTAAAAAGAAAGGGGATAGTGGAACTAACACACAATAGGAAAGAGTTGCAATAATGATATCGAAGGCAATGATATTTCATAAAATCGTGATAACAACAGTGACAACAACAGCAACCATAATAAGAAAATAGAAAAAATATATAACAATAATAATAGCAACACCAACAATAATAATTGATTAATGACCAATAATAACTGGAATAATACACTTAGAGTGCGCATACTTTCGGCTAGGCAATAGGGCCACTGATGCAACAAAAATATTTACACTTCAATTACAGTAAAATCAGCTTTTCCAAGTACACTGGGTACGCCTGCGGAATGGTAATGATAATATTAGAGAGAGAGAGAAGGAGAGAGAAGAAGAGAGGAGAAGGAGAGGAGAGAGAGGGAGAAGAGAGGGGAGAAGAGAGAGAGAGAGAAGAGAGAGAGAGAAGAGAGAAGAAGAGGAGAAAGAGAGAAGAGAGAAGTGAGAGGAATGAGAGGAGGAGATGAGAGAGGGGGAGAGAGAGAGAGGAGAAGAGATAGAGGAGAGAGAGGAGAGAGGGAGAGAGAAGAGAGACTGTAAGGAATTTAGAGAGAGAGAGGAAGGAGAGGAGAGGGAGGAGGATGAGAAGATAGAAGAGACGAGAGAATAGGCAGACAAGGAGAGGGAGAGTGAGAAGA
>NW_020871470.1:867141-869641 GCF_003789085.1 Penaeus vannamei | reverse complement strand
TAATTATAATGATAATGATCGTCATAATAATAATAATAATGATGACAATGATACTATTACTACTCCTACTACTTATTAATAGTAAAATGTTTACTTTTGTTATCATTATCACTCTTGTCATTACTGTTCTTATCATTATCATTGCTATTGTTACTAATGTGTTCATTATCATTATTATTATTACTATTACGATTATTACTATTATTATCATCATAATCATCATCCTTATCATTGTTGTTGTTGTTGTGGTTATTGTTGTTGTGTTGTTGTTTTTATCGTTATCATCATGATTTCCCACATCATTATTACCATCATCATCATCATTCGCATCATTAGTAGAAGGATAATCATGACTACTGGTACAAAACACGGAAATGGAAGTCAATGATTGTGTGACATGACATGCAGAGACAAATTACTCTCCATGTTTACGACGCACAGTTGTGTCCAAGGGCTATACACGGTGCCATGTTGTTTATGTGGGTTAGACACAAAACATGTGGGTAGTCGTAACACAAAGGTATATTTCTTTGGTAAATGATCTGAATCAGAAGTTGAAAAGGCGGTTTATAAAGAAAGAATCTATTTATCTATCTATCTATCTATCTATCTATCTATCTATCTATCTATATATATATATATATATATATATATATATGTATATATGTATATGTATATATGTATATATATATATATATATATATATATATATATATATATATATATATATATATATATGTATGTATGTATGTATATGTATATATACAAAATATGTACAGATACATCTAGGTATATATTATATATATATATATGTATATATGTATATATATATATATATATATATATATATATATATATATATATATATATATATATATATATATATATATATATATATATATATATATATATATATAATATATATATATATATATATATATATATATATATATATATATATATATATATATATATATATATATATATATATATATATATATATATATATATATATTATATATATATATATGTATGATCTAGCTATCTATCTATATATATATCATTTTATTTCATTATCTATTCTTCACCCATACACACACACGTATGCACTTATATATATATATATATATATATATATATATATATATATATATATATATATATATATATATATTATATATTATATATATATATATACATATATATATATATATATATATATATATATATTATATATATATAAATATATACATGTATTTACATATACATGTGGGTGTATGTCTGTTTATGTGTATGTCTGTATACATATACATGGACAGAAGAATAGATCAATGAAATCAAAAGGATAGATAAAAGCTAAAATCTTCAATAAATAAAAGAGAAAAGGTCTGTAGACTCAGACATAACACATCGCCATCTATTGAACGTATTTCATACTGAACTACTGACGAATGTTACCAGCACGAACATAAACCATGTTGACCTCTTGATGCACGTCCGAAACATTGTTTACGCTGGAAAACATTAAAGTGTGCTTAGAGGAAAGACTCTGTTGATAAACCACACAATATTGGAAAACAAATCTCTCTCAATCTTGTGATTAGAAATTTGCCTCTGCCTTATAAAATATGTGGAATGATCACCACCACAGTCCGTATAATGCACAGAGGAAAGGTAAACCACACAATATTGGAAAACAAATTTCTATCAATCTTGTGATTAGAAACTTGCTTCTGTCTTATACAATATAAGAAATAAATATAATAAAATTCAAGTGCAATGCATGACAAATATATATATATATATATATTATATATATATATATATATATAATATATATATATATATATATATATATATATATATATATATAATATAATAATAATAATAATAATAATAATAAAATAAAATGAATAAATAAATTCAGTAGTCACACAGCTCCCCCAAGACCTCCACCAACTCCGAGAAATGAAGTTGCTGCTGGAGTTCTTTTCTCTAATAAATCTCGAGGATAAATGACATCGGGCGTCCAATAACCCCGTGGCTACAGATCGATTAGAACAAAGTCGTTTGTCTTTGGCCTTAGACTTCACCCTCTTCGTCCTGTCACTTGTCTAGGGCCACACGTCTTACTTTGTCGCTCGATGATGTATAACGTTCGGTGATATTAATCAGTTTGGAGGAACCTTTGGTGTTTGGTTATGAAAAGGTCCTTTATATATATATATATATATATATATATATATATTATATATATATATATATATATATATATATATATATATATATATATACTTTTTTCTCTCATTTGGTGTGTGGATTTCCGGAAGGTGGGGGATACTTATTGGCATTAAACTTTCTCTGATACTGGGTGAGAAAGCTGATCTTAAGCTGTATGTTCAGATATTCTTCATAACTTTATCTTGCTGGTATTCCATTTTAGGAGTTTTCATTTATAACTTTAAATTGTGTGTGTGTGTGTGTGTGTGTGTGTGTGTGT
>NW_020871470.1:855128-857041 GCF_003789085.1 Penaeus vannamei | reverse complement strand
TTTTGCTTTCTCCCCCCCCCCCCCCCCACCCGTACGTCCTTTTCTTTACCATTTTTTGTTTATTTATTTTCCCCGTGTCAACTCACTAAACAGTTTTCGCTTTTTCCTTCCTTTTTTGTCTTTTACTCTTTCTCTTCCTCTTCCCATTTCCTCCTCCTCCTTCCCCTCCTCCTCGACCACCACCACCACTTCTTCCACCTCCTCCTCCTCTTCTTGATCTTCGTCTTCCTCTTCTAACTCTACCTCTCTCTCCCTCTCAACCACCACCACTTCTTTCACCTCCGGCTCCTCCTCTTGATCTTCTTCCTCTTCTACCTCTACCTCCTCTTCCTCCTTCTCCTCTTTCTCCTTCTCCTCCTCTTCCTCCTCCTCTTCCGCCTCCTGATCATCATACTCTTCTTCCTCTATTTTCGTTCCTCCTCCACCTCTTCCACTGCCTCTTCCTCCTCCTCCTCCGCTTCCTCCTCCTCCTCCTCCTCCTCCTCCTCCTCCTCCTCCTCCTCCTCCTCTCCTCCTCCTCCTCCTTTTTTACCCATGTCTCCTCCACCGTGCCACTGAACGGGAAATAGCACGTCGCGGCCTTTTTAATATATTCGTCTTTTTGGTCTTATATTTCAAAATGGCGGCCGATCAGACTGGGAAAGGAGATAGCAGACGGATGCTGTCTCGTGGCTAGATTTATGGTGTTGGGGGCGTGGTGTGTTTGAGGGGAGGAGAGGGCGTGTTTTGGAGGTAGAGGGGGTGTGGGTAGGCGGAGGAGAGTGGGGAGGGGTGGTGGTGGGTCGCTTTGTTTGGAGGTGGGAGGGCGAGGGGGGTTGGAGAGGGGAAGGCGAGAGGGAAGGGTGATTGGAGGGGGAGGGGAAGGGTGGCTGCGTGTGCATATATATATATATTATATAATATATATATATATATATATATATATATATATATATATATATATATATATATATATATATATATATATATACGTACGAGTATATATGTATAGCGACTATGCGTAACGTCCTATGTATCCATGTACGTATATGCGTTTCTGTGCGTATCAACCCCGAGCTACATAGACGTAATCCCTCTCGATGCCAGCAAAGGGTACATATTCCTCCCTCAAAAAGAATTCACCATAAATCTCCTTAAAATGTCTTTTCAATCCCGGCCGGAGCTGTCACCGGTGCCATGTGTCACGCGAGGACTCGGTCTGTGAAATGTGACAGGAGGGTCATGCTTAAGTACTGTGCGAATATCAGTTTATTTTTTTTACGATTTTGTGAAACGGATGAGGAAAGATAGCATAAAAAATAATGATAATATGATAATGATATTAATTATGATGATAACAATAACATTATGGTAATAGTAATAATGATAATAATGATAATAATAATAATAATAATGATGATAATGATCATGATGATTATGATATTAATATAAAATGATAATGATAAAACCGAAAGAAATAGAATGAAAATCAGTAACATCAATTATAATAGAAAAAGAAAAAAAGAGAGAACGAAAATAAGGAGATAAGAGAATAAAAACCTTCCCTTTTGTTCCCGACGAAGAATTCATGGCAGAGATAATCGGAAGTGAGTGGGACATTGGCCGTAAACTTGGCTCGGAAGTTTGGGCTTTTGGTTGCGTGAATTTGTTTAGGGGAATGTGTTTGTGTTGTTGTTGTTTAATGCTTTTGTTGTTTTGTTGTTGTTAATGTTTTTGTTGTTTTGCGTTGGTGGTGGTGGGATTTTTTTCAATGGGTTATTGGTAAATTTGTCTGAATTTCTCATTCTGTTTATCTCCCTCTACCCTTCGTCGTCTTTTTTCCCTCTCCTTTTCTCAATTTCATCCCCCATTCTTTCTTCTTTTTCCCTCTCTCCCTTCCACCCTTACCCCCCCCCCCGACACCATCTTATCCT
>NW_020871470.1:817628-847628 GCF_003789085.1 Penaeus vannamei | reverse complement strand
GATTATTGTTATCCTTATGGTTAATATTTTTGTTATCATTATTATCATAATGATGATATTCATATCATTATTATTGTAGTAGTATCATTCTTACTATCATTATGTTTTATTATTATTATCATTATTATTATTATTTATTATTATTATTATTATTATTGTTTATTGTAATAATGATAATAGTTAATATATTATTCATTATTATTATTATTATAATCATTATTATTATTAACATCATTATTATCAACATCATTATCAATAGTAGCAGTAATAGTACTGCTACTACTACTTCTATTACTACTACTAATAAATTATTATGATGATGATAATGATAATGATAATATTATGCTTACCATAATAACAATGATAATAGTAATAATGACATTGATAATGATGATAATAATAATATTGGTTATGATAATGATAATCATTTTGATAATAATGAAGAATAATTTTAGTAATTATTATGAGGAAGATGCTGCTGATGACAATGATAATGATAGTGATAATGATAATGATAATGGTAATAAAGATGACGATGATAATGATGTTGATAATAGTATTGATGTTTATAATAATAATAATAATAAAAATGATAATGATGATGATGGTGATAATCATAGTCATAATCATAATGAGGACAATAACAATAATGATGATAAGAATAGTAATGATAATGATTATGATAATGGTAATAATGATTATGATGATAATTATAATGTCCCTCACCCCTCCCCTTCCTCCACCCCTCCCTCCCCCCTTCTTCCACCCCTCCCTTCCCTCCCCCCCCACCTCCTTACCATACCCACTCCCCCATCCCCTCCCTTCCCCTCCCTCCCCTCCCTCCACCTCATCCCCATCCCCACCCCTCCCCTTCCCCCCTCCTTCACCATACCCACCTTCTTTAAAGACCGTTTCTCCTCCACCCCATCCCCTCCCCCCTCCCCTCCCCTCCCCTCCTCCACCCCATCCCCATCCCACCCCTCCCTTTCCCTCACCTCTCCCACCCCATTCCCATCCCCCCCTCCCCTTCCCCCCTCCTTCACCATACCCACCTTCTTTAAAGACCGTTTCTCTTCCACTCCAGGCACGAGCTGGTGGACGAGGGCTCCCTGATGGTGAAGCACGTAGACCAGAGCGACGGCGGCCAGTACACGTGCGAGGCCTGGAACTTGGCGGGCTCGAAGACCACCGTGCCCGTCAACCTCTACGTGCACAGTGAGTACGCCCGGGGGGGGGGGGGTTGGGAAGGGTGGGGTTGAGTTGGATGGGAGGTGAGGGGGGGGTTGCTGAGTGTGTGGTGGAATGTGTTGCGTGATGGTGTGATAGTATGATGTAGATATATGTGATATATGTTATACATTTTTTGTAGTACGTGAGATTATTTTTTCTATTTTCGAGTATTGCAAATCTTTTCCACTTCTCTCATCCCAAGACTCGTTACCATGATATATTACCTGCTCTCCGCCATTAAAAAAAATTGAACCCTATCAGTACTCATTCTTCCTATGAATTCCCGCTCTCATTCCCCTCCTTCCTTTCAGTCAAGCCCAACTTCCTCCGCGGACCCAAGGACACGGTGACTCTGACGGACCGCAAAGTGGAGTTCGAGTGCCAGGTGAGCGGCGACCCTCCCCCTCAGGTGTCTTGGCGGCGACTGAGGGGCCCGCTGCCCGAAGACCGGACCGAAATCCTCGACGATCATACGCTCAGGTTTGCGTTCTTTTAGGTTTTGTTTTGGGGGGTTTGTTTACGATTTTTTTGGGGGGTTGTTAGTGAGATTTTAGGTTTGGTTTTGTGATTTCGATTTTTTAAGGATTTATGATTAAGATTTTTAGGATTTTTGATTTACGATTTTTAGATCTTATGATTATGACTTTTAGGTTTTGTGATTATGTTTTTTTTAGGATTTATAAATGAGATTTTTAGGATTTTTGATTACGAATTTTTAGGTTTTGTGATTACGATTTTTTTAAGGGGTGTGTGTTGATATTGGTGTTCGTATTTGATTGGTTGTTTGTTTGATTTTAGTGTTTTGTGATTGTGTGTGTGTGAGTTTCTGAGACAGATGGTTATTATTGCCAACATTTCGTCCAGTTTTTTTTTTTTTTTTTTAGATATTGGGTAATTTTGTTCTTAAGGTCTTTAGAATACTATTACTACTTATGACAACTGCTACTACTATTTATAATGAAGATGATAGAGATGATGATGATAATGATACTAATGATGGTGAGGATGAAAGTAGAGCATTGATAATGTTAACAGTGGTGATGATGAAAATACGAATTTTGATATGGATAATAATGGTAATAATAATGATAATAATGATAAAAGTAATGATAATAATGATAAAAGTAATGAATAATGAAAAGTAATGATAATAATGATAAAGATAATTATAATAATGCCAATGATAATAATAATAAAATGATAATAATATGATAATATGATAATAATGATAAAATAAAATAAATAATAATAATATAATAATATTAATAATAATAATAAGTAATAATAACATAACAATAATACACAATAACAGCAATGATAAAGATGACAATAGCAACGATAAGCCTTACCTCCCGCCGTGCCTTCCTCCCTCAGATGGCCCAAACCGCGTCACATCGAGCCAACTAACAATATTCCAGTCATTTAATAATGCTGTTTGCTCACTGCCCTTGCCTCCTGGCGTGCCAATTAATGCCAGCAGCACGGTATGAAGTGTCAGGCTGCTATGCCGTGGTCGTACAGTTGTCATATCACTGGCATATTACCGGAAAGCTGAGGATTCACTGTTTAGGGTGATCGTCATTTTGTGGTTTCTAGAATTTTGCTTTTGTTTTTCTTTTCTCTTTGATCTGTTTTCATTTCTCTCGTCTCTTCTCTCTCTCTCTCTCTCTCTCTCTCTCTCTCTCTCTCTCCTCTCTCTCTCTCTCTCTCTCTCCTCTCTCTCTCTCTCTCTCTCTCTCTCTCTCTCTCTCTCTCTCTCTCCTCCCTCTCTCTCCTCTCTCTCTCTCTCTCTCTCTCTCTCTCTCTCTTCTTCTTCTCTCTTTTCTCTCTCTCTCTCTCTCTCTCTCTCTCTCTCTTCTCTCTCTCTCTCTCTCTCTCTCTCTCTCTCTCTCTCTCTCTCTCTCTCTCTCTCTCTCTCTCTCTCTCTCTCTCTCTCTCTCTCTCTCTCTCTCTCTCTCTCTCTCTCTCTCTCTCTCTCTCTCTACTCTCTCTCTCTCTCTCTCTCTCTCTCTCTCTCTCTCTCTCTCTCTCTCTCTCTCTCTCTCTCTCTCTCTCTCTCTCTCTCTCTCTCTCTCTCTCTCTCTCTCTCTCTCTCTCTCTCTCTCTCTCTCTCTCTCTCTCTCTCTCTCCCTCTCCTCTCTCTCTCTCTCTCTCTCTCTCTCTCTCTCTCTCTCCTCTCCTCTCCTCTCCTCTCCTCTCCTCTCCTCTCCTCTCCTCTCCTCTCCTCTCTCCTCTCCTCTCCTCTCCTCTCCTCTCCTCTCCTCTCCCTCTCTCTCCCCCTTTTTCCCTTCTTTCCTTTCTTTCCTTCCTCCTCCCTCCCTCTCTCCTTCTCTCGACACCCAGTTTCTTCGTTATTTAAGTGAGTCATTTACTCTTAATATCCATATTGAGTTGATGCAACGCCGACGTAAAGATGGCAGCCTGGAATTATTTTAATGAGAATAATTACTTTCTGGCATTTTTCTCTCTCTTCTATTTTTGGGGTCTTTTTTTTGGGGGGTGGGGGGTGAGCTCTTTTACGACCCCGCGACGCCTCACTTGACAGCCTGTGATTTCAGATTAATGTCAGAACTCATTCCACGGCGCCCTTTTATCGCTTGCAGTCACGTGCTTGTCTTCGCTACCGTCATGCGAGAGAAATAATAGTTCGTTTTATTTTTACTTTTTTTTTCTTTTTTGAAAGAATAGAAATGAGTCTTTTCAAATGTCGAGTTTGTCTTTTTTTTCTTTATTCAGGATTGTCGTTGTTGGAATGTGACGTCACTCTCCTCGAATAGTTTTTGCTCTTTGTCCTTATGTATTTATTTATGTGTTTTGTTTTTACTTATATCCCATTAACGTGGACGCAGAAAGTATGACAGGGAACGGTACATCGCTCTTTAATTCAGGTATTTCCGTGACAGTACTTCACTTTACAATGAACAAAGTTTGTACCCGTTTCTCTTCGTTTATTTCCGTCGTTCAGCTTTGCTCGTTGAAATGACTCCACAGGGCGCTTGCAAGGGGGGGGGGTTGGCCAAGTTTTTTTTTAGCTCGTTCGTCAAAAGGTCTCTGGGAAACTTGAAGTGAGTTGGTTTACTTGTTATAGCTATCTGTGTCTGTCTGTGTGTGTGTCTGTCTGTCTGTCTGTTTGTGGTGTGCGGTGTGTGACTGTATGTGTGTGTGTGTGTGTGTGTGTGTGTGTGTGTGTGTGTGTGTGTGTGTGTGTGTGTGTGTTGTGTGTGTGTGTGTGTGTGTGTGTGTGTGCGGCTATCTGGCTGTGTGGTTTTATGTATGTGTCAGTATCTGTGTCCGCGTATTAGTGCATGAATGAGAAAGCGAAGAGAAAAAGAGAGAATTATAATGCATATCCGAGTACCTGTATAATTACATATGGACCTATACATGCATAAACATGTATATAGATAGATCTACATACAATATAATCTTACCCATATATATATATCTATATATGTGTGTGTGTGTGTGAGTGTTGGTGTGTATGTATGTCTGTGTGTGTGTGTGTGTGTGTGTGTGTGTGTGTGTTCCTTGTGTCCGGTAATGCGCATGACATTTGCCTTTCATCTAACGCCCCCCCCCCCTCTCCCCCCGCAGGATCGGCCGCGTGACCCCCGGCGACGAGGACACCTACGTCTGCGAGGCCGTGAACGTGGTGGGAACGGCGAGAGCGAACGCCACGCTCACTGTCTATAGTAAGTTTGTCGTTTTTTTCGCGTTTTGTCTTTTTGTTTCGTTTGTATTTTGTTATTTTATCTTATTTTTTTCTTTATCAAAATCATCTCTCTCTCTCATTCTCTCTCTCTCTCTCTCTCTCTCTCTCTCTCTCTCTCTCTCTCTCTCTCTCTCTCTCTCTCTCTCTCTCTCTCTCTCTCATTCTCTCTCTCTCTCTCTCATTCTCTCTCTCTCTCTCATTCTCTCTCTCTCTCTCTCTCCTCTCTCTCTCTCTCTCTCTCTCTCTCTCTCTCTCTCTCTCTCTCTCTCTCTCTCTCTCTCTCTCTCCTTCTCTCTCCCTCCCCCTTCCTCCCTTTCCCATTTTTTTCTCTCTATCTATCCCTTTTTCTGCTTATTCCTCTCCTCTCTTGTTTACCATCTTATATTGTCCATGCAGATAGATAGCTACACAAGTAGCTAGGTAGATAGATAGAGAGATAGATAGATAGATGCGTATGTACGTTTCATTTCAGTCTGTGCACATGTATTTCTGAACGTGTGGCCATGTATACACTGAAGTCTACAAACAGTACGCTATCGCATTCATACCAGGATACTCCCCCGCTTTCTCTCCGATGAAAAGGACCCTCAAAGAAAGCCAAGGCAAGCCAAAGTAAAGCAAAGCAAGACACAAAGCAAATCAAAGTACGGGAATCAAGACTGGAAACCTCGCGCCGGTTATCATGTATTATCGGGAAATCAGATAAGGCAAGGTTTCAGCGATTTGGTGGCAGTGAGGGGAGAGGGAGGTGGCAGGGGAAGGGTAGGAGGAGAAGAAGAGGTGGAGGAGGAGGAGTCGAGACGACGACGACGACGACGACGACGACGACGACGACGACGACGAAGAAGAAGAAGAAGAAGAAGAAGAACGAAAGGAGGAGCAGGAGGAGACGATGACGACGACGAAGAGGAGGAGGAGGAGGAAAAGCAAGAAGAAGGAGAAGAGAGGAGGAGGAACAGGACGAGAAAGATGAGGAAGAAGAAGAAGAAGAACAAGAACGAGAAGAAAGAAGGAGAGGGGAAAAAAGAAGAAAAAGAAGTGGAGAGAAACAATTGGATTAGATGTTTGACGGAAGGGGAGGGACGCAGTGAGGCAGAACGTGAGGGAGTGTGATGAGGAGATGCTTAACAGGGTTTATGAGTGCAGGAGTAATGGGGAAGGTGAGGTATAAAAGTGAGGTCGGAGACTTTGAAGAGGCTGTTGGCATAGTGGAAAATAAAGAACCAGAAATTAGGACAAAAAAAAGTTTATTGGATATGTGATGGGACTTTAAATCTCTAGTATTCTCAAACTGAAAATAATGCAGATTGCAGAGTACAACTACATGCACACGAATGATAAAGAATCTCACGTCACGAAGCAAAGGAAACGGTTGAGCTGATAATACGAAAACAGGATATGGTTTGATATCACACGCAATGCATCTGAAAAAAATCATTGATATTTCAACGTGTTTCTCTCTATTTATGCAAGAGATCAGATGCTGATAATCGACATGAGCCCAATAGCCGGATAAGCAACCGGAATACGGTGAGATAAAACGAATTAATGAAATGAAATACTTCTCACGGAGCCGAGTGACGTAGAGCAAGCAGAGAGTATGAGTGAACGCACGTCTGTGTACTTTGTGTTCAAGAGGAGCGTTCCATGTTTCGCTTGAGTTAGCAAGTTAGCGAAAAGTTAGCGAGTTAATTGACTTGTTTGTAGATAACTGCATTATTTGAGCGTCTGCACGGGATAGTCGTAAAATGAGTTAAAAGCAGAAAACTGTTAAAAACAAATTTTGTGCGGCTTTGAGAGAGAATGAAGTTGGGCGTGGGAGACGGTACTAGAGTGTGAAGTAGGGTAGGGGGAGAGTGAGAGTAAGAGTGCGAGAGAGAGAGAGAGAGAGGGGTGGGGGAGCAGAGATAGATAGATGGATAGAGGAGAGAGAGAAAAAATAATAAGTTCTGTGTTTTCGCGTATAAATAGTCGAGTGAGAGCAGAAACCTATCAGACACGCAGGGATGTAGCAGAAAGGTTATACCAGGAGAGGCAAACAGGCAAAAAGTTGTAGATCCCCCCACTTATTCTCCTTCGGTATCCTCACTGATAAAACTTCCCTCCCCTTCCCTTCCCTACCTACCCCTCCCCTCCCCATACCGATCTCCAGCAACCCAAACCTTCCCTCCCCACCGCTTACACTTCACCATTATCTCCACCAACCCCGGGAGCCCTCTCCCATATCCAGATACCCAGCCACCTCAACACCAAATATTCAAACGTATACGCTCAAACACATCATCACCTCCCACCCCCAACGCCTCACCGCCATTCCTATCAATCCCCATCTCCCCCTCCCCACCCCCAACACACCACCACCGAACCACTTACTTCACTGCCACCTCTTCCACATCCAACACTATCCCCACCACCACCAAACCCCTCTACCTCACCCCTAAACTTCCCTCCCCACTACCAAACCCACCCAACCCCCTCACTCAACCCCCTTCCTCCCCTTCCCACCCCCTTCCTCCCTTCCCACCCCTTCACCCACCCCCTCACCCAACCCCCGTCCTCCCCCCACCCCCTTCCCCCCAACCCCTCCTAACCTCCGTCCTCAACCCACATCCCCTTAAAAGCGAGTCGCCGACGCGTTTCCCCAACCCGTAATGGTGCCACAAAAAGTCGAGGGAGAAGACGCGGGTAAATTTGCCAGAAGTACTTCGTTTTGTGTCGCCATATTTGTCCTTAATAGCCGCGGGCGGGCGTCGGTAACTTGTGCTTCGCCGAGGAAAGTCTTGGGTGAGGGGGAGGATGGGGAAGGGTAGGGGTAGGGAGGGGGGAGATGGGAAAGGATAGGGAGGAGGGAGGAGGGAAGGGAGGGGAGGGGGAGGGGAAGGAAGGAGTGAGTGAGTAGGAGGGGAATGGGCGAGTGGGAGGGGAGAAAGGAGAGGGAGAGGATGGAGTGAGTGGGTGGGGGAGGGTTTGAGATAGCAGGGAGTGGAGGACGGGGAAGTAGAAGGGAGGAGGGGAATTGGTGAGTGGGTTAGAGGAGGAAGGGGAAGGAGGGAGGGGAAATGGAAAGGGAAAAGGGTTGAGTAGGAGAGGGAAAGGAGAGGAGGGGAAAAGAAAAACGAAACAGGGAAAGGGAAGATTAGGAAAGGGGAAGAGGAAGAGGATGAAGGGTGAGAAGACAAGGAAGAAGGATGAGAAAATAAAAGAATGTGGGAGGAGAAGAGAAGAATTTGACAATAGCAGTAAAAGGATGGTGGGAAAAGGGGAAGTGTGAGGGAGGAAAAAGGAGAACAAACAATCCAGGAATATAAGTAAATTGCGGCGAAAGTGTCCATAAAGTGCCACAGCACAAATGGACAGCTAGAATGTGTATCAGCGCAGAAGGGAGAGAGAAGGGCAAAGGGTAAATGCAGGTGGCCTCGACGTTAGAAAAAAAATGGAATCTCGAGTCGCATTAGCTCAGAAAAAAAGGGAAAACCCGACTCTTAAAAGACTGAAGGAAGGAGGAGGAGGAGGAGGAGGAGGAGGAGGAGGGAGGCAAACACAGTGGTAGAGAAGAGGAATGCTTTTGTTTACAAGGGATTAACAAAGAGGTGTGTGCCGACAAATTACGTTCAGAAGGAGAGGGTAGGTCCCGCAACAATGAAAATAACTTTCCTTTTTTTCGTAGGAGAAAGGCCATACTTAGAGATAAGAAAATACAACTAAAGCTATGGAAATATTCCCCTTAAGAAAATAGTAAGACATCTTAAAATAGTTTTTAAAGATCGTAGTCGAACTGAAACAAAATTAGTACCTAAGAAAATAGAAATAAAAACACCCACTAAGCCATAACCTTAAAAAAAAATCACAACCAAGATCATTAGAAATAACCTTTCCTTTTCCCTTTTTTCCTCCAGCCGCACCGGAGTTCCTCGTTCGGCCGCAAGACGTGAAGGCCTCAGTGGGGTCGTCCGCCGCCTTCGAATGCCTGGCCGTGGGTCGTCCCTCTCCGCTGGTCGTCTGGAGCCGCCAGGACGACCACAACCTCCTTCTGCCCCGCCAGGATACGCCGTCAGGAGAGCCCGACGACCAGCCGAACGTGTGGGTGAACGCGGAGGGCACGCTCATCATCAACCAGGTGGGGAATCGAAGGGTCTTTGTTGTTATTGTCTTTTTTTTTTTTTTTTTTTTTTTTTTTTTAAGAGGGCTCAGAATTCCTCATTAGTTTGGTTGGCTTTCTACCCCTTTTTCTTTCGCCAATTCCTTGACATTGCGTCGACTTCCCTCTCCGAAACCTTGATCACGACACCGCTTCTCTCCCAGGTGACCCGCGAGCTGTCGGGCTGGTACTCGTGCGCCGCCGTGTCCGCCGCCGGGTCGCTGGTCGCGCGGGCGCTGCTGGACGTGCCCGCGCCCACGCTGCACCCGCCGCCCGTCATCTCCGTGCGGCCGAGGAACCTGACGGTGACACCCGAGGCCGTGGCGCTGATGGTGTGCCAGGCCGAGGGCGCCGCGAGGGTCACGTGGACCAAGGACGGCCGCCTCCTGCCCGAGGACGACGCCAGGATCACGCTGCTTGGCTCCGGACGCTGCAGATCAGCGGTGAGTCGGGGCAGGGCTGGGGGCTGGGGGGCTGGGGAGGGGAGGGGCCAGGGGTTGACGCATTCAGTACTCTAGTTCACTGGCTAGCTCAAAAAAATTTCATTCATCTCTGAATTCACTACTTCATTCATCACACTCATGGCTGCCTCATGGCTTCATTCATCTCATTCATCATTACCTCATGACTTTGAGTAGCGTCGATTGAT
Source organism: Penaeus vannamei (assembly GCF_003789085.1). NCBI lineage: Eukaryota > Metazoa > Arthropoda > Malacostraca > Decapoda > Penaeidae > Penaeus > Penaeus vannamei. The sequence continues at coordinate 837,899 of NW_020871470.1, read as the reverse complement.
TATGTCTCCATTTATCCTCTCTCCATTTCCCAATTTCTGAACAGCTGATGAAGATCATCGCCATTGGCTGTTTATCCTATTTCATCTAATGCATTATTCACTCATTTCATTTTCGAAAGTTTGCATTTGAAACTTGACAGTCCAATTGTTCCTTAATTGAATTATTGATATAAAAGAGATCGTGGCCAATGTGCAGACAGAGAGAATCCATCTAAAGTGCTATTGTTCCATTGGAAAAAAACAACCTATCGATTAACAGCATCTGATCTCTGGTGTTAAAGCTGAGAGAGAGAGAGAGAGAGAGAGAGAGAGAGAGAGAGAGAGAGAGAGAGAGAGAGAGAGAGAGAATTAGAGGAGAGATAGAGATGGAGAGAGAGAGAGAGAGAGAGAGAGAGAGAAGAGAGAGAGAAGAGAGAGAGAGAAGAGAGAGAGAGAGAGAGAGAAAGAAAGAGAGAAAAAGAAAGAATGTGAAAGAGAGAGAGAGGAGGGAGGGGGAAGATTTGTGTCCGTGTGTGTAAAAAGAGAATGTATATATTTTTATATATAATTATATTATTTTTTCCGCATTTCACAACTGTTCGCGAGTCGCTTTACCGAGGCCGATTGTCACGCTAGTTTTTTATGTGGCTGTTGGAACGTTATGAGAGAAAAGTTTACTATGACCACTGATGCTTTTATATATGTTAAGCAATATTATCTGTCTGTCATTCTATACATTTTATTCAGAGGAGATAGAGGAAGAGAGATGTGAATGGACGAGAGATCGAGAAGAGAGAGAGAGAGACCATGATGTTCATGTGAGAGAGTGTTAGTGGAGTAGAGAGGAGAGAGAGACGAGAGAAAGAGAATTAATATTTATATATATATACATACATACATATGCTATATATATAATATATAATCTACTAACTATGATATAAATATATATGTATTTGTATATACTATTATATATATACATAATATTAGTGATATAATACATATATTATAATATATATAATATATATATATATATATATTATTGTAAATAGTATATATAGTTATATATTTATATATAATCTCTCTAATAATAATAGTAGATATATATAATATAATATATATATATATAATATATAATTTAGTGAGTATATAGTATATAAAATATATAATATTCGTGTGTGTGGTCTGGTGTGGTGGTGTGTGTGTGTGTGGTTGTGTGTGTGTTGTGTGTGTTGATGTGAGGTCTAGTGGTGTGGGCGTGTGATTGGTGGGGTCTGTGTGTGTGACCGTCTATACACGGTATATAAATATTGTAATATATATATATATATATATAGTATAAATATAAAGTAATATTGTAGATTATAATTATATTAGTGTATATTATATGTGTGTGTATTATGTTATGTGTAGTATTTTCGAGTTGAGTGTATAGTGTGTGTATACATATGTTTGTGCTAGTGATGTGTTAATATATCTGAATTTATATATAAATAAATATGTAGTGTTAGAATATGTATTTTGTATGATATATATGTGTGTGAGTGTGTATGTGTGTGTGTTGTGTATGTTGTAGTGTGTAATACTAGATATATAATGTATATAGATGTGGTTATATATATATATAAATATCGTAATATTAGTATATATATAATAATATATATATACATATGGCATATTAGTAATATATATATATATAATCTATATATAATATAATTTAACATCAATCTAATCTGTATCTATCTATCTATCTATCTAATGTCTATTTAATAAATATACATATAACATATTACATTATAGTTAAGAGATTATATAGATATATATAATATGTGCGTATATATGATACGTGGTGTGTTGTATATTAATTATATATTATGATGACTATATATAGTATATTTATGATACATATATTACAAATAACATATGTGAGTGTATGTGTGTGTGTTGGATAGTGATATATGACGTTATAGTAAATATATATAAAAGTATGGTATGATATGTATGTATATATATATATTATATATATTAGTATAATAGATATACAACACGACCAACACACAACACACACACACACACACACACACACACACACACACACGACACACACCACACAAATATATATATATAATATATAATATATGTATATTAAGTGATGTGTGTGTGTTATAGTAATAAATGTGTTGATATTTTATAGTGTGTGTTAGTCTGATATGTTGTATGGTGTATATGTATAGTGGTGTGTTTGCGTTGTGTGTGTGTGTTGTGCTGTGTGGTGTAATGTGTTGTGGTGTTGGTGTGTGTGGTTGTGTTGTGGCTGTGTGTGGCTGTGTGGTGTTTGGTATCTATTACATGTGTGTCAGTGTGTGTGTGTGTTGCCTCTCGTGTACTTGTATGTATAAATATTAGTATCTTAATATTAAAGAGTAAAATAAATATACTACAGCGACCACACACACACACAGCTACTAACACACACCACACACACACAACACACACACCACACTATTAGTATAATATTAGTACAATAGACCATCCGTATATATCTATATATGTATTAATATGTATATATAATATTAATATAGAATAATGTGATGTATAGTTGAGCCGTTATATATATAACTATTGTGATACATTATAATTAATCTATCTATCTGTACTACTGTATATTAATCAAGTTTGCCGTCTATCTGTTATATATAGACCGATATATCTAGATTTATCCTTAATCTATTTATAGTCTACTCATTTGCTATCTCTATCTATACTAGCTTACTATACTAGATTCCTCATACAATCTTATATCTCTCTCTCTCTCTCTTACCTACTCTTCTTCTCTCTCTCTTCTCTCTCTATATCTCTCATCATATATCTCTCTTCTCTCTCTCTCTATCTCGTACTATATATACTACTCGACATCTCTTATTACTATATATATATCTCAATATCATTACACTACCTTGACTTCATTAGGGAAGAGAAGAGAAGAAGACGAGCAGTACGAGAGCGCAATCTCTAACAGAGCGAGCATAATCTACGAGAGAAGAGGAGAGAGAGAGAGAGAGAGAGACGAGAGCACACAGAGAGAAGAGAGAGAATCTTCCCTCTTCAGTATCAGAAAAGAAGAGCCATTCTATATTCCTCATATTAAATATACGCTCCATATCCTATTACCATATGTATATACTACTTACTTATATGGACCTCGTCTCCGCCATCTACTGATCTCACTCTCCACACATACTCAATCATCGTTCTGTACTACTCCCTTACTTTATCTCCTCCGTTCTCACAATACATCCCCTCTCCCTATTCAGATCCCTAACATCCGCTCTATCCTTCCCTCCCTCTCCTCTAATCCTCCGCCTCCATATACTCTCCCCCCTCTACCTCCCTTTCGCTCCCTCTCTCCTATCCCTCTCCCTTGTGTGTGGGTTTGAAGGGTAAATTTTTTGATCTACCCTTAAAAATTGTTGAAATTGTCTACTGTAACAAGGGCAGGTTTATTGGGGATGTGAATGTGAAAGAACGAGGGAATAGTTTTCGACTGAACGGACAGATTGAGAGAGTTTTGACATTATTGAGTGAGATTTCGCTTTGATTTTCCGGTTTATCAAGTATCTTCGTATATAAACATTTTTTATGGAGTTATTTAGTAGTTATCTCTGCTTTTTTTTTTTTTTTTTTTTATTATCATTTGTCTTGGTATCTTTTTTATCTTTCTGTTTTTCTTTGCATATGTGGTCCGTCTTTATATCTATGTCTCATATCGTTTTATTTATTATAGATTATTTATTATCTATTTGTATTGTACTCCCTGTTTGTTAACTCATATCTTCTTACCCTCTTCTCGTCCTCCATTTCTCTCTTTTCCCCCTTCCTCCTTCTCCTTATCCTCCCTCCTCCATCTCCTCTACTCCTTCCTTCTCCTCCCTTCCCTACCTACCCCCCCCCGTTACCCTTCTCCATCCTCCGCCCCCCCCCTCCCTCCTCCCTCCCCTTTCCTTCTTTTCCCGCGAAGATTACAAGCCAATGAATATTTGAATTCTTAGCCGGTCACCCTTTCATTGTCGAACGCTGAGTGTCTAGACATTTCACTCCGATTTACGCCACATTGGTCCATCGTTCGCTTTTGTCTCCAACGAACGAATGTGAATGGAGAGGCTATTTACCTTTTTTGTTATTTGTTATTTTGTTTGTTTGTGCGTGTTGGTGTGGGTGGTGCTGGTTGGATTATTTTTATTATCAGGGGGAGGAGGGAAGTTTGGAGGGAAAAGAGGGGTGAAGGGAGGGAGCGAGGACGGAAGGGAGGGAAGGAAGGGTGGAGGAAAGTAAAAGGGGAAAGAAAGAAACAGACAGACCAGATCGGAGAAAAGGAAGGGTGAAGAAAGGAAGCAAAGTAAGGACAAGAGAGACAGACAGACAGATGGGAGGGAAGGAAAGGAAGAACGGAAGAAAGTAGAGGAGAAAGTATAGAAAGGAGGAAAGCGAGAGACAGACAGACAGATGGAAGGGAAGGAAGGAAGGAAGGGTGGAAGAAAGGAAGAAAAGGGGAAAGAGGAAGACAGGCAGACAGAGGGAGACAGAGACAGTGAGAAACAAAAGCCATTCCAACCCGAAATCTTTGGTCGTTCGAAAGTTGGTTAACGGTTACTCTCCCAAGTCACGTGACGGCGAGAGGTCCCAGCTCGCTCGCCCATCATGCTAGACTAGCAAGGCGTCGTCTCGAGTATGTCTTTTTTTGTTTACGTGTTTAACGGATTTTTTTTTTTCATCGCAGAAAGGAACAAGAAAGGAGAGAGACAGAGACAGAGACAGAGACAGAGACAGAGACAGAGACAGTCAGAGAGAGAGAGAGAGAGACAGATACAGACAGAGAGAGAGAGGGAGGGAGAGAGAAAGAGAGTTATCATACATAGTTATCATCGTTAAAAAAGCGTTATCATACACAACACGAGATGCTTTGTTGTGAAACATTGTTACGAATGTCTTTTTTTAAGATAGTTTGCCGACTGTGATGCCGTGGACTTGAAGAAGATAAAAAGGGGAGGGAAGTTTGATTTTTTATCGAATTAATATTATCATTTTGATTTCCCGGACAGTTGTGGATAAACTCATGTTCCATTTATTCATTTGTTATTATTATTTTTTACTGAATACAGAAGAAAGATATTATCTACAATAAACAGAGAGACAGACATTTTATTAATTTTGTCCGAGTCGCAATGCGCCCCCCCCCCCCTCCTCCCCACCTGTAGAAAAACAGGGTCTCTGATATTAAATGTTAAACCAAAAAAGAAAAAAAGAGAGTTTTTTAGGTGCAGAAGACGAACGACGCGTATCGAAAACTAATTACTTAGACGGTCGAGGTGAACGAAGCCCATTCCACGGGATGAGGATTCGGACAGAGATGCAGAGGAAGCTGTGCGTCAACACACGCGTCCGAAATGACCTTTCGAGATTCTAGAAAAATATATATATTAATCATCTCATTCTCTTCTCTCCTCTCTCTCTTCTCTCTCTCTCTTCTCTCTCTCTCTCTCTCTCTCTCTCTCTCTCTCTCTCCTCTCTCTCTCTCTCTCTCTCGTCTCTCTCTCTCTCTCTCTCTCTCTCTCTCTCTCTCTCTCTCTCCCTCTCTCCTTCTCTCCCTCCTCCTCCTCCCTCCCTCTCTCTCTCTATCTCCTCTCCTCTCTCTCTCTCTTCTCTCTCTCTCTCTCTCTCTCTCTCTCTCTCTCTCTCTCTCTCTCTCTCTCTCTCTCTCTCTCTCTCTCTCTCTCTCTCCTCTCTCTCTTCTCTCTCTCTCTCTCCTCTCCCTCCCTCCCTCCCCCTCCTCCCTCCCTCCCTCCCTCTCCCTCCCTCCCTCAGCACTTTCCCTCACTCATTAGACATAGATGTAAAATTAGACGATTCAACACAGACACTTAGAATTATAGATACACAAATGAATATATAGAGAGATAGATAGGACAGACAAACAGGCAGGCAGACAGACACAGATAAATAGACTAGAAATTAAAAGGTAGATAGATGTTATAGATAGATCGACATACTGAGAGATAGACAGTGAAACATATACTTAGATAAATATATAGATAGACAGACAGATATAAAGACTGGTAGATAGACAGACATGTAGATAAATAGATAAGTTGATAGATAAATAGACAGTCCTAGAAACAGACAAACAGGTAGACATAGAGATTTAACATATAACCCGGGAAGTAGACATGTCAACAGACAAACAGACATGTAGATCGATAGATAGAAAAATCAGTATGTATAGACAATAAAAATATAATGAAATCAAATAAAAAAAGATGACCGAAAGACGTGACCAAGTCCCACGTCTTTCGTATTTATGGAATAAATGTTCTTGGAATGTGAATTACTGCGGCGGTTTCCTCTGACCTTTCCTTCCTTTTCTGCCTGTCTGTTTGCTTGCCTGTCTTTGTCTATCTGTCTGTCCAACTATCTATGTCTGTCTGTCTGTCTGTCTTTCTTTGTCTACCTGTCTGTCTTTGTTTGTCTGTCTGTCCAACTATCTATGTCTGTCTGTCTGTTCATTTGTCTGTCCAACTATCTATATCTGGCTATCTATGTCTATCTGCCTGTCTGTCTGTTCATTTACCGGTCTGTATGTCTATCTATCTATCTATTTGAACTAGTACAGAAAAAAATCATAAAACAGTTACGGAATTATGTGATTTTAGCGTTCATTGATTTTTAATAGTGCTCATTATGAAACAGATTTGCAATGCATTGGATAATCTTTTTTTGTTTGCAGTTCATGTCTTTTACTTTTTTTTGCCAGGCGAAAAAAATTGTCGTGTGTTACTCATCTCATAACAGGACTTCATTTTATTATGTTAGATTATCCTTCCTTCCTTTTTTTCATTCTTGCTTCTTCCTTTTCTTCTCGATATCCTTTCTTCCTCCTGTTCTCAACATTTTTTTCTTTACATCTCATCGTTATTCTTTCGTTTTTATATTTCCCTCCTTCCGTTTTTGGTTGTTGTTTTTTTCATGTGTCTCTCTCCACATTTTTTATTGTCAATTTGTAACTCCTTCCTGTTCTTATTATCCATCCTTCTATTCTCACCATTTTCCCATCTTCTTTTGTCATTATCATTCCTTCTTTCTTTATTACTCCTTCCTCTCTTCTTCTCTCATTCTTCCTGGTTTTCTCTGCTCATTAATCCTCCTCTTATCTTCTCATTCGTTCTCCTTATTTCTCTCCCTTTCTCACTCTCCCTCCTCCCTTCCCTCCCTTTCTCAGTCTCACTCCTTCTTACCCCCTCTTCCTTATCCCCCCTCCTTTCTAAGTCTCACTCTTTCCCCTCTTTTTTTATCAGCCCTCCCTTCCTTCCCTTTCTTACTCTCCTCCCCTCCCTTTCCCCCCTTTCTCACTCTCCTTCCCTCCCCCTCTTTCTTATTCTCCCCCCTCCCTTTCTGACTCTCCCTCCCCTTCTCACTTTCCCTCCTTCCTTCCTCCTCTTTATTATTCTCCCCCCACGCTTCTCTTCCTTTCTCACTCTCCCTCCTTCCTTCCCCCTCTTTCATATTCCCCTCCCCCTTTCTCACTCTCCTTCCTTCCCTCAGACGTCCGCGAAGACGACGGCGGCATCTACACCTGCACGGCCGCCTCCGACGCCGGCAGGTCCTCCATCACCGCCCACCTGAAGGTCGTCCCAGCCAACAGCCCCGCCGCCGCCCGCACCACGCCCGCGCCCGACCCACGCGACCTCCCTGGACCTCCCCTGCCGCCCACTCAGCGCGCCCGTAATTCCACCACGTTGACCTTAGCCTGGGGGCCGCCTGAGCAGGAAGGGGCGTCGCCCATCACCAGCTATATTCTCGAGGTGAGAGATTTATTCATCTCTGTTTTGGTTTCTTTCTATCTTTTATTGATTTATTTTTATCGTCATTATTAGTAGTATTAGTATTAGTATTTTATTATTATTATTATTATTATTATTATTATTTTGTGTATTTGGAGAAGGCTTGTCCTTGTCTCCTTCTTTTTCATTTTTTATTTTATGCATCCCACAAGCCACGGGGAATAAATATCAGCCACCATACAACATAAGCATTTTTTTTCTTTTTTTGTGAGGAAAAGCTGGGGAACAAAAATCTTTATAAAACATTCCAAATCTACAAGCCATTTTATTTGATGTTCGTCACTTCCACCCTTCCTCACAACTTTTATTTCATCCCCCCATTTATTTATCCTCTTCCTCGCAGATTTGGAACGGGTCCGGCCAGTGGACTCCCTTAGAGGAACACATCCCGGCGGAATCCTACACCCTAACTGGCCTCAAACCCAACACGCAATACAGAGCCGTCGTGAGGTATGTGGTGAAGCGAATACATGAATAAACGAATGAATGAAATGAGCGAAGTGTATTGCAACGATTGTTTGTGAATGAAATGAGCGAAGTGTATTGCAACGATTGTTTGTGAATGAAATGAGCGAAGTGTATTGCAACGATTGTTTGTGAATGAAATGAGCGAAGTGTATTGCAACGAATGTTTGTGAATGAAATGAGTAAAGTGTATTGCAACGAATATTAATGAATTGAAGTGATAGTATTGGTGAGAATTGAGTCACTTCAGGTTAATCGTTTGATTGATGTTTAATTCATGAATTAGGGAAATGTGTAGTCTCAATCTTTGTGAGAGTGACTTGAAAATTGTATAATAAGAGAAAGTATACCTTTAGAGAAAATTAATATACAATCGCTGTCTCTGAGGAATGAAAATTAGGGAATCAAAATGATTCTTTGCATTTCCGTCCACCCACTCCCCCCCCCCTCCTTCTCACTCCAACCCACTATCTCCCCCCCTTCCTCACTCCACCCCCTTTCTCCCCCCCCCCCTTCCTCTCTCCACCCACCCACCCCCTTCCTCTCTCCATCCACTTTCTCACCCCCCCCCTCCTCCCCAGGGCTATGAACATGCACGGTGTCTCCGCGTCGTCCCCCGTGTCCGGCCCCCTGGTTACCGCCGGGGGAGGGAGGCCGGGCGGTGAAGGGGCGAAGGAGACGAACAACGACCCCGAGATAAGGGCCGTCCTCGCCCACCCTCTCGTCACCCTCATGCCGCCCACGCCCATCTCGTCCACGGCAATCAAATTACAGTGGAAGGTAAGAGTGTGTGTGGTTTTTTGTGTGTGTGTGTGTGTATTTAGGTATTGCTTCGTTCTTTTTGTTGTTAGTATTCTATTCTATTTCTATTTTCTATTCGTTTATTTTTTTTTTTCTTTTCTCTCTTCTTTCTCTCTTTTCTTCTCTTCTGCTTTCTTCTCTACTTCTCTCTTTTCTTCTCTTTTCTTTTCTTCTCCTCTCTTCTCGTTTTATCTTACCTTCCCTATCTATATTAACTCTCCATCAAGAGTCAGAATATATTTTCTTTTCCAACTATATTTAGAAGATTTTTACTCCTTTTCCAATAACTATTTTTCCTTTTATCCTCCACTCCAAATACTCAAACACAATGGCTATGGCTTCGGCTTAGTTTTTGGTTCGAACGAAATCCGTCTTCCTCAGGCGGGATTTGGAGTCACCGCGTGGGGGCTCTCTTCTCTTCCATTTTCTATTTTCTTTGTTGTATTTTTAGCTGTATTTTATTTGTGTTGTGATTATTAATAGCATTTTTATTATGCCAGTTTTGTTTTTGTTATTGTTGTTGCTGTTATCGTTCGGACGTTAGATTATTATCAGTTAACTTTTTTTTGGATTATGTGTTTAGCTTTAACTTCTTCCATTCTTTAATTCATCACAAACATCTTACAGATTCCCTCTCCCTTGCATTTAGATTGACTTTGCGCTGCAGTTTAGAATCGGCGTCCTTGCAACATTCAATCTTGACTTTTTGCCGTTGCGTTCCGTGCTGCTCAGTCCTGCTTGCAGTCTTTGGGTCCAGTCTTTTTGTCCCGCTTCGCTGTCTTTATTTATCTGTCTGTTTGTCTCTTTGTCAATCTCTGTCTCTGTGTGTATTTCTCTGTCTATAATTATTTTTTTACTTTACTTTTTTTCTTTTATCCGCTCTTTTTTTTTTTTAGTGTTTATATATCTGTTTTATTTTGTTTCTGTATTCTGCCTTTGTCTCTTGTTTGCTTCTTTTTTGTGTTTAATCTCCCATTAGCTTTTTTTTTTTCTTTCTTTCTTTTTTTTATGAAACTTGTATTCTGGATGCGCCATTAAATATAGTCTTATCACCAGTGACTAATTTATTCTAACTTCCTCCCCTCCTCCCCCATCCTCCATTTATCTCCTCTCTCTGCCTCCTCTCCTCCCTTCTCCTCCTCCTCCTCCTCCTCCTCCTCCTCCTCCTCCTCTCCTCCTCCTCTCCTCCCCACCTTCCCCCCACCTCCACCTCCATCCCCACCCCACCTCCTCCTTCCCCTCACCCCCTCACCCTCCCCCTCTTCCTCCCATCCCCCTCCCTCCCCCTCCCTCCCCTCCCTCCCACCCCACCTCCTCCTCCACAGGTCCAAGAATTCGAGGACTACATGGACGGCTTCTACGTGCGGTACCGCGACCTGAGCTCCGGCACCCACCGCTTCGAGATGGAGGCCGTGACCCGCTCCGGCGCCGCCCACCAGGCCGCCTCCTACACCGTCAGCGACCTCGCCAAGTTCACCGAATACGAGTTCTTCATCGTGCCTTACCACCGCAACATCCACGGCCATCCCTCCAACTCCAGGATCGCCGTCACGATGGAGGACGGTGGGTGCTTGGGTGGGGCTTGGGGTGGGGGTGGGGGGGGGTAGGGAGAGAGGGGGTTAGGGCTGCTGTTGTTTTTTTTTGTGTTTGGGTTTGGGGGGTAGTGTTTTATTTTTTTCTGTTGATTTTAAGTGTGTGTGTGTGTGTGGGTTTTATGTCTTGCTAGTGTAACTATTTTACTTTTTCACAATACCCTAAGATCTCATCTTTAAAATCATTTGCCCAATACACAATCATTTCCAGCCATACCGTTAACCGAGCCATTTATCACGCACCGCTTCCTGACGAATAACCCCCTTCTCCCTCCCGCAGTCCCGTCAGCGCCGCCGTCGGGAGTCGAGAGCCTCGTCCTGAACGCCACCAGCGTCGTCCTCTCGTGGCGCCCCCCTCCTCGCGAGCACACCAACGGCAGGATCACCAAGTACTCCGTGTGGCTCTTCGTGAACAAGACGGTCCCGCACTCCAACCTCACCCTCGAGGGGAATCTGCACACCCTCACGCTCTACAACCTGACCTTCGGGAAGCACTTCACGGCGACGGTGGCGGCGCAGACCAAGTACGTTGGGGCGAGGGGTGGTTTTGATTGTTGTTTTTTGTTAGTTAACCATCTTTGTGCGGGATGTTGATGTGGAGTCTTTTTATTTAGATAAATGTGGCCTGGTTTTTTTTTTCTTCTTCTTATACAGTATCAAGAAAAATTAAGAAAAAAAAAACACCTAGGACTGAAAGCAAAAGATGTTTTTCACATTCATCTACATAGCCTTTTTTTTTTAAATCTCATAACCCCCCCCCCCTTTTCAAACCCCAGGGCGGGTCAAGGGCCGACGAGCGGAGGTCACACGTGGCTGCAGGACCCGTCGGCGAGCTCGGGATCCGGGGAACCGAAGCGGGTGCCGTCCCCCCTGATGGCGGTCCTGCGGGAGACCTGGTTCATCGGGGCCGTCGGCGCTGCGGGATTCCTGGCGCTCTCCGTCTTCGTCGCCGTCGTCTGCTACCGCCGGAAGAGGAACGAGAAGCGCGCCATGGGAGGTACGTCTTTCGAGAGAGAGAGAGAGAGAGAGAGAGAGAGAGAGAGAGAGAGAGAGAGAGAGAGAGAGAGAGAGAGAGAGAGAGAGAGAGAGACGAATGTATAATTTCGTGCCTGCATTTTGTCGCTGTTTAGCGCGAGAAGAAAACACTTCAGCATAAGACAAATCAAAGAAAAAAATATCAAACGAGTGGGGAACTCAACATCCCATTACGACCCACAACAACACTCACCAATCCCACACCATACATCACGAGTGCAACCGTAGATCCTCCAGACAGTACTCATTAACCGCCGCCAGTACGGTAGCGACGAGTGTATCGAAGAGGTCGCTCCTTCAGTGCTTCCGATATGCCCCCCCCCCCTCTTCCTGGGATTTATGGCCAGCTTAAAGACGCCTTTAGTCCTCCCTTCTTGTGTTGTCTCTGACGAGCGCATTCAGCGATACATAAAATAGGGGGGGTTCGTGAGGGTTTGTGAGGGAGGGGGTGGGGGTGGGAAGGAGGGGTTCGTGAGGGTTGAGAAGGAGTGGAAGGGAGGGGGTGGAGGAAGAGGGAGGGGTGAGGAGATTAGAGGGGAAGAGGGAGGGAGAGAGGATGGATTAGAAGGGAAGGAGGGGGTGAAGAGAGGAAAGGAAGGGAAGTGAGAGAGAGAGAGAGAAAGCTGGAGTTGAGAGAAAAGAAAGAAGGGAGGAGGAGGGACGGAGAAAGATAAAGAGGGAGGGAATGCGATTGGATAGGAGGGAGGGAAGGAGGGTAAAAAAGTGCGCAGAGGAATAAAAATTAGGACGAAAGAGTGAAAGAAGATGAAAAACGTCGAAAACCTAACGAACTGTGGTAATATAATCAGATCATCAGTTATAGTCAGTGGATGACATCAAACAAGAGCACTGAAAGCTGGAAGGTTAATATCGCAAAGGACATTATTGGCGAGGGTTACATGACATTCAGATCTCTGATGTAGGAGCTCATTTCTATGGCTAAAATTATATTATGAATAAGTTACAAAAAATAGTTCAGAAACTTCGTAAAAAGAGAAGGGAGGGGGCGAAGACAAATTATTCAAAAGACTTATGCGATGAATATGGTAAACATGAAAATAAAAAAACAAGGGAGCTGGAATCAGGTGATGGAAATGAATGAAAAAAAATGACGGAAAAACGAACAAGTTTATCACACGCCCAAAGAAGCAAACCTATGAGATGGAAAATGAGAAAGAAGAGGAAAATGAAGAAGATGAAGAAGATTACCATCCCATTGTGTCTTCTGAGTAGACTCTTCAGCCGCCACATGCATCGCGAATCAATATTTCGGATCCCGAAATGGTGCTGAGCCGTTGGCAAGTTAGGAGGGAAGGCGGGGTGTCCGTGGCACTGGCGAGAAAGAGGGAGCGGAGGGTACTGTGACACTTACAAGGGCGAGGGGGATAAGGGGGGGTCTGTTTGGTACTGGTGAGAGCAAGGGGAAGGGGGAGGTTGTGGTCTTTGGTATTGACAGATGGAAGGAGGGGAAGATGGGCGTCGGGGCTGAGGCGGCACGAAGGGTCGCCGTCTTCGGGGCGACGTCGAGTAAAAGGGGCGCGGCGACACAGTGCCAGGCAGGGAAGGTGCCAAGGGGCATTGATTCCCGCCCCGGATCAATACGTCTCCTTGTGGGTTTTATAGCGAAGTCTCGAATGTTTTATGCAGATTTTATAGTGAGCCATTTTCTCATTCCCGGGGGTAAAGTTTCAGCCCGATGATTGGGAGGAAGTTTTATGATTTTTAAGGTTCTAAGGAGAAAGTGGCGTTTCGGAACGACGACTGTTTCCGGGGCATTTGGTAAAAACCGGCTCGGAATTGCCGACCAAAAACATTATCTTGAATAAGGAGGTTTAGCAAGAAGTAAGCAAAGGCAGTTCCTGATTCAAGGCGCGAGTGTTGAGAGTCCGAGAGGCGGATCGAGGCAGGGCAAGCAGACGGATCGACTCGTATGGCACCCTCTGGCCCTCACTCCCCCTAAGTGCCACTCTGCCTTCTCAGCTGATGCTCGACGAGGGGACTAATTGATAATCCGCTGAATGGACGCGGCGCAAAGCGAGTCGTGGAGGAGGCCTGGAAGTGTTCGGCTGGGAAAGACCTGATCCGTTCGAGCGGGTCGGGACGAGTCGACGTTTCCCGAAATACGAGTTGCGCAAGAGATTTTGTCGGCCGATTGCACGCTTTTGTTTCCCTTTTTAATCTTAACAATTTTCATCCGCAGACGCTGTGCAAATATTCCTTTTTTTGCCATTTCGTTCGAATACTCATTGACTACGGCGTCGATATACCTGCGTCGACCAGCGCGTTCGGACATACCCGAGCGGACGGGATGCTGATACGTGACCGGGAATTAATGAATCCAACCGAACCGCGTTTCCCTTAATCAACGTGCAAGCGAAGGGAACTTCTCTCTCTCCCTCTCCCTGCAAAGGATACCCAACCTTCTGCCGGGAGGTCCCAAAGCCCTGAATCCCGCGGGAACGAAGCCATCGCAAGGTGCCATAACGAAAAACATATCAAGGAATATAAAACCGAAGCGATGTTCTTCGAGTCGTGTTCTCGCGGCGGCCGAAGAACGTCCGTGAGAGCGAATAAGAGCGTATTGGTTATCGTCTCCCAAGGGAACCATTGATATCTAGCGCCACGAAGCCCCGTTTCCCCGAAGCCGAAGCCGAGGAACAGTTGCTCTCCTCGCGTGTGATGAGAAGTGAATTTAGACGCGGAGAGAAATGGGCGATTCAGCCTCGTTTAGAAGTTTGGTGCGAATCATGATCATTGTTGTTACTATTGTTATTTATTCTTCCTGGACTTCTACTCGTTATTTTTATTATTGTTATTATTATGATGATGATGATTATTATGGCTGTTATCATCACCATCATCACTGTTAGCATTATTATTAGCTTTAGCGTTAGCATAATTTTTTATTCTTCTCAGCATAAACGTTTGTTATTGTTGTTGTTGCTGCTGCTTTAAGTATTATCATAAATAGTATTATTTTCACAAATGTAAAAAAAAATGTATGAATGAGAATGAAATTTTTCACAATACAAGAAATGCTTTTAACCGTTTTCGAATACAGCTTCGTCGGGAATTTAAACAAAAGTAGTAACATTCGGATTCCATGTTTAAGATTTTAAGAATGCGTTTAACAATGTACCCGTGCTTGAATTATTTTTTCCGATTATGCCTTTTGCGAGACTGAATGGAATGTCGAGAATAGAGTTTGAAACTTGAAGGTTTTTCTTATGCAGAGCTGTAATAATAGGATTTAATCTGGTATTTCAATAATTGTTAAATCTCTCTCTCTCTCTCTCTCTCTCTCTCTCTCTCTCTCTCTCTCTCTCTCTCTCTCTCTCTCTCTCTCTCTCTTCTCTCTCTCTCTCTCTCTCTCTCTCTCTCTCTCTCTCTCTCTCTCTCTCGGCATGACGAGAATTAACATCAGTATTTTAACAAAAAGGAATCAACTAGATTTACTGACTGGATAACAGACGACGACAGAGACTATATTCGGTCCTCTTGATGATGAACCGCTGCCTTTATGTGTGAGAAAGTGTTGTGTTTTGTCGCATTTTGCCCCAAATCAGTTAACAACACAAGTACTTTGCTGGACATTACCTCACCCAACCCCCTAGTCCTGAGGCTGCATCCCAACGTATTCAATATTTGCTGCTGATTTATACATATACAATTTATAGCGCTGCTCTCCGTTCCCCGTGGGTGAGCGGACAAAGGCCGGATGAATCGGTAATCATTGCTTTGTCAGTGTTTTTAAAGAGATTATTTTGGGTATCCACTTTTTTCCAGTGGTTTGGGTCTGTATCGCTTTCATCTGTCTATCTCTGTCTTTGTCTGGTTTTCGTTCTGTCTGTCTCTCTCTCTCTCTCTCTCTCTCCTCTCCCTCTCTCTCTCTTCTTCTCCTCTTTCTCTCTTCCTCTCTTTCTCTCTTTCTGCTCTTCTCTTTCTCTTTTCTCCTTTTTCTCTTTCTCTCTTCTCTCTCTCTCTCTCTCTCTCTCTCCTCTCTCTCTCTCTCTCTCTCTCTCTCTCTCTCTCTCTCTCTCTCTCTCTCTCTCTTCTCTCTCCTCTCTCCTCTCTCCTCTCTCCTCTTTCCTCTCTCCTCTCTCCTTCTCTCCTCTCTCTTCTCTCCTCTCTCTTCTCTCTCTCTCTCCTTCTCTTCTCTCTCTCTCTTCTCTCCTCTCTACTTCTCTCCTCTCTCTCTCTCTCTCTCTCTCTCTCTCTCTCTCCTCTCTCCTCTCTCCTCTCTCCTCTCTCCTCTCTCCTCTCTCCTCTCTCCTCTCTCCTCTCTTCTCTCTTCTCTCTTCTCTCTTCTCTCCTCTCTCTTCTCTCTTCTCTCTCCTCTCTTCTCTCTTCTCTCTTCTCTCTTCTCTCTTCTTCTCTCTCCTCTCTCTCTCTCTTCTCTCTTCTCCTCTCTTTCTCTCTTCTCTCTTCTCCCTTTCTTCTTTCTTCTCTCTTCTCCCTTTCTTCTCTCTTCTCTCGTCTCCTTTCCACTCTTTTCCTCTCTCCAAAACGAATATCTAATTTAATCGTTTATTTACTCCTCTGCGTATGTCTCGCGGTCAATGTTATTTGCGCTCGTTGGGCGACTACAAAATCCTCCCAGGGCGATGGACAACACTGGGTAAGACGGCGTAAGAAATCGGTCTAGAACGTGGCAGATTTTGATGATATTTGCGTCTAGAGATTCGGACGCGTGGACCTAATGTTGACGTGTATCACCGGTTTGTTGTTGTTGGTGGTGGTGGTGGTTTCGTATTTGTTGTTGTCATGTTGGTGTTCTTCTGGTGTTGTCAGATTCTGTTCTTGCTGGTTTCGTCTTGCTGTTGTTGCATCCGTTGATTTTCTCATCACCACTGTCGTCCCACGTCTCCTTCATCACCGCCAGCATCACTACACAACACCCGCACCACTGCCACTGCTACATCTCACCATCAGCAGCAACATACATCTTCGTATGATTAATACACCACAGCTCACCACCATCGCCTTCTGCACTATATCCCCATTTCATCACAGTTACCTTCACATCACATGAAAGTCATTACTGCATCACCACTAACACATAAACCACATTACCACCACATCACCCTATTCACTTCACCACGACCACCACCTCCTCCGCACATTTCACCACACTCATCACACTACCATCACCAACATCATACATCTTCACTACCACATCATCCCCACATTGCGCCACACTACCATCACCAACAGCGTACATCTCACCACCGTACCCTCACCACAAATCACTCCCTCACCATATTTTACCATATTACACCCTCACCACAGCGAATTCCTCACCACCCACACTCACCACCACAGCACACCCTCACACCACACCCACACCACAGCACATCCTCAACACCTCAGCGAATCCTCACACCACACCCTCACCACAGCACATCCTCACACCACAGCACATTCTCAACACCTGCATCATCACACCACACCCTCACCACAGCACATCCTCACACCACAGCACATCCTCAACACCTCAGCGAATCCTCACACCACACCCTCACCACAGCACATCCTCACACCACAGCACATCCTCAACACCTCAGGCCTTCAGCAGCACATCCTCAACAGCACATCCTCACACCACAGCAATCCTCAACACCTCAGCGAATCCTCACAAACCTATCCTCACCACAGAATCAACACCTCAGCAATCCTCACACCACACCTCACCACAGCACATCCTCACACCACAGCACATCCTCAACACCTCAGCGAATCCTCACACCACACCCTCACACAGCACATCCTCCACACCACAGCACACCTCAACACCTCAGCGAATCCTCACACCACACCCTCACCCACAGCACATCCTCAACAAGCACATCCTCAACACCTCAGCGAATCCTCACACCACACCCTCACCACAGCACATCCTCATACCACACCCTCACCACATTTCACCACACCATCGCAATAAGCCACCCGAGATCAGACCCCACAAGGTGCACGTCCATAGAATTCGTAATGAACTATTAGCCACTTCGGCCACTGACGCACACGGGTCCAGTTGTCAGGGGGTGGAGGGAGGGAGAAGGGAGCGACGTACGTGAGAGGGAGCGGGGAGAGGGCGAGGGGGGGGGTGGGAGTGAGGTTGAGGGGGAGGGAGGGAGCGTGGGGAGAGGGAGGAAGGTGGGAGGGAGGGGCAACAAGGGGAGAGGAAGAGGAGGAGGTTGGGGAAGGGGAGATGAAATGGAGGGGCGGAGGGGAGGATGAAGGAAGAGGAGGTTGGGGAAGGGGAGTGGGGGAGATGGGAGAGGGAAGAGGGAGAAGGGAAGGAGCGAAAGGAGATGGCGCTGAGGGAAGGAGGTAGAAGAAGAGGGAGAGGGAGGAGGAGGAGGAGGAGGATCTGTGAGGAATGGAAATGAAAATGTGTGACAGTTTTCCCCTCACTGGGAATACGTGGATGGCAGGGATGGTGTGGGAGGAGGGAGGAGGGGAGAGGGGCGAAAGAGGGAGATGAACGCTCAGGAGACGTGCACCGCCAAACCGTGAAAAAGGGGAACGACTTTCCTCTTCTCCCCCTAAAAAAACACAATAATAATTATAAAAGATAAACAAAAAGTCCTCTATATCCACAAACCCAAACATGCATTATTTCCCATAATATTTAAAAAGAAAAAAAATCAAGACAACCCCTCGCCAAACGGATCGTCAGCTGTTTTCCAGATCAACAAGCGAGGACGGCGATGCGCACGCCACAGCGCAACGAGAGGCCGGACGATAACCTAAGGGAAATCACACTGCCACTTAATGTATCGACCAGGGAAGGGAAGGGGGAGGGGGAGAAAGTGTGTTATAAATTCAAGAGGGAAGCGGAGGTATTCTCCCCCTCGCCCCTGGATTACCACCGTGGCTTCCTCTTCCCCCTCGGTCGGGCGCCCT
This sequence comes from Penaeus vannamei, assembly GCF_003789085.1. NCBI lineage: Eukaryota > Metazoa > Arthropoda > Malacostraca > Decapoda > Penaeidae > Penaeus > Penaeus vannamei. Next base: position 819,229 of record NW_020871470.1, on the reverse strand, counting down.
CCACGCCCGCCGTGGACTGGCTGCTTGGCTTGAGATGGACGCCGGGAAATGTCTTTTGGGGGGATAATGTGCTTGGCTTTTGTTTGAGGTGTTGTCTTTGAGGGGTGTTTTTAGGGAAGGGGGGAGGGGTAGTCGTGGTGAATTCGAAGTGGTGGGTGGTATTAGATGTTAGTAGTGTGATTAGTGGTGTTATTTATTAGTATTTTTTGTATATTCTCTGTTTACTGTGTTGCCATATGGTCCCTTTCTTCTCTTTCTTTTTCTCTCTCTCTTTATTTTTTCTTTTTCTTTCTTCTTTCTTGTCTTTTCTCTTTCTTTTTACTTTCTTCTCCTCTCTCTCTTTCTTTCTTTTCTCTTTTCTTCTCTCTCTCCTCCTCTCTTCTCTCTCTCTCTCTCTCTCTTCTCTCTCTCTCTCTCTCTCTCTCTCTCTTCTCTCTCTCTCTCTCTCTCTCTCTCTCTCTCTCTCTCTCTCTCTCTCTAGTGAAATGCATTAATTATGCATGTGAAAATATGTTGAAATTTAGCTGCATTAAACCTTGGGGCAGAAGTAGTGTTTGATTTCATTTAAAACCTCCGAGTGTCTATTGGCATAAGGGGAAGAAGTGAAAGATCATTTAATTTTTTTGTTGAATTATCATTCATATTTATGTTTTTATTCACCATTCACATGCATAAGGAATATTAGCACATAATCTATAAATTATAGACTTCGGATATAATAGCAGCCTGTACTAGAATTACACGCTTTATTTATATATAATATGCACGTGGCGAATAGAAATTAGAAGAAAGAAAAAAGTAAAACGGGGAAAAAAATACACAGAAGGAAAATAAATTTTGCAAAAAAGGGAAGAGGAGATAGAAAAATATCGCGCGTCGGAACGAAGTCGGACGCCCGAAGCAAATTCTGGGAAATGTTAATCTAATTTATCCAATCCCTCAAGAGACATTTGTTGCTCTCGAGTCGTGGCCGGTGCGCACCAGATGGGGCGCGGTGGGCAGGAAGGTGGGGGCGGAAGAAGGGCAGGAATTGTAGCTAAAAAGAAGGGAGAGGGGAAACGGGGAGGGGGAGAGGGAGGAGGGTTAGGTTAAGAGAGGGCGAAGTGGGACTATGAGGTAGAGGGGAGAGGAGGAGGGAGAAAGAGGTGAGGTGAGATGGGCCGAGTAGGGTATCAGTGGTAGGGGAGGGAGGTAAGAGGAGAGAGGAGGAATGGGAAAGGTGGGAGGTAGAGTAAAGGGATGGGAGGAGGGAGGGGTAAAAGAAGAAAGGGGGAGAGGGAGGAAGGGTAAGGGGAGGGGGAGGGCAGAGGGTAAAGAGGGAAGGGGAGGAGAGAGGATAAAAGGGGTGGGAGAAGGGAGAGGCAGAGGGTAGGAGTGGGGGAGCAAAGGGTGTAGAAGGGAAGAGGGAGAATCAGATGGAGGGCAAGGGGGTTGAGGGTAAAGGGAGGGAAAGGGGAGGCCAAAGGGGGGAAAGGGTTAAAGGGTTGGTGTTAGGGAATGTTGTGGATGATTTAGGAAAGGGAGAGTAAAGGGGTAAATTCGACCGTGCATGATTTACGGGAGTGAAAGTTAGAAGATAAGGAGATATTCCATAATTAAGG
>NW_020871470.1:810128-815128 GCF_003789085.1 Penaeus vannamei | reverse complement strand
AAGAAAAAGAGAGAGAGAGAGAGAGATGAGCTAACTATTTCGTGACACGCGCCTTGCCCTCTCTTCGCCACAGGGGGAAAAGGTCGAACCCAATATCCCGGTGTACGGCAGCATGTATGGCGATAACAGCATGGTAGGGCAGGCCGATGACAATCTGGTCACTTACAGCACACTAAAGAAACAGCAACTTTATAAGCCCACACTTTCCCCGGCACTTAACGCGAAACAGGTCAGTCACTTAAGCTTTTTCTCGTGAATTTCTTGGCAAATGTATTTATTTATCTTTATCTATTTTTAGGATCAGAATTTTAGTATTCTTTTGATTTTCTAAACTTGCATGTTTTTTTGTTTTTTTTCATTGGATTGTCTCATGAATTATGACTGCCAGCAGTGGAATTGGCTTCTCTTTGCTTTCATCACAGCATGTTAGAAATTAAATTAAAGTGAAGCTTAAATTTTTCAGCCATTCTTAACGATAATGTCAAATATATAAAAAAAAAACAGAGCATGCACACACGGAAACATACCCCACAACATAAACCGACATATATATATATATATATATATATATATATATATATATATATATATATATATATATATATATATTCCCCCTTGCCTTCTTCTCACACTACTTCCTCTTGCAGCCCCACGGTGTAGTGCAGCGCGGTTATATACCCCCGTGGGAACAGTATGCCCCTCCCCCCCTGCCCGAGAACCCCCCGCCCGAGCACCCCCAGCAGCACCTCTCCCCCCACGCCCAGTTCCCCAACCAGTGGAGACACCAGTCGCCTATGGTCAACAGGGCCCTTAATCGACAGGTAGGTTTGATTGTGAAATCAGTGTTTGTTCGTTTTTTTTCCTTGGATGGAATTTTAATTATTATTTGAGTTTGTTTGTTTTTTGTTGTTGTTTTCTAGAAAAAAAAACTTATATTATCGATTATGAAATTGATTGAGCATGATAGTTATTTTATTGAAGTTATCCCAGCTTGACTATAACGTTTTCTGTCAATCTTTCTGTCGGAACAGAAAACGAGTGCCTTTTAACGCTAACATTAATAGAAGTAACAGTAGTTTTCAATTGAATAGTTTGACTATTCCTCAGAAATAATCTGAAATATGCTACGTTTATAAGATGAAATGGTAGTGAGCGATTCTCAATTTTCATGTGATGATATTGTATTTAGTTAGCCATTAAGATATATTGTAAATGCTATACAACCAGTACTATTAGTAGTACTAAATTAAAAGTCCTCATTGATAGACGTAAATACCATTGTTGTTCCTGTGTTCAAAGACCTTCTGCCCGCAGGTCTTCTCAACCGGATCCCTCCCGCGGCATCTGAACAAGGTGAAGGCGAGCCCCATCATCCCCAAACGGGGCGTCAACACGGGCGACTTCGACATCGCCGGTGACCCCCTGCCCCCTCCCCCACCACCCATGGAGATCCCAAGGACACCCCCCATCCGCCGAGACCCCAACGACCCCCTTCCAGGGACCGCAAGCGTCGGCCTCCAGGGTCTGCAGGGCCTGAGTGGGTCCCGCATGATGGGCGCGCCTGGGGCCCCGAGGCTGAACCGCGACTACAGCCCAGGGAGACTGCCTGACATGTACGGAGGGAGCTCGATCTACCAGGGCCCCATCGACGAGGAGGACGAGAGCGACTGCCCCTACAACGAAGGGAGCGCCATGTACACCGACCACAGTGCTGTCTACGAATCCACGTCCGCCTTCTACGGGACTATGGGTGACAAGGCCTTCGACGCTGACCGCACCAACCCATTGCTGATTCAGCAGGCTAACCACGTCAGTCAGACTCCCAGACCCACCACTCAGACCCACACACTGCACCAGATGAACGGACTCATGCTACGCGCGATTATGATTTGAGCCTAAACAGGCTGTGTGATTCAAACACACGTTGACAAACAGAGTAACCTTGGACAGGATTTAATACACCTCATATTAAAATTATTAGAACTAATGGGTTGATGCCTGACAGGAACACTTAACACTTCGAAAGTATTAATGGGAATGGCAATTTCTTCTATGGCATTATTCCGTATAATCAAGTGTCTGAAGCGAAAACATCTTTGTCTCCTTACTTAACCTTTTACTAAAAGATATCTACCAGTCTGTGGGCTAAGCTGTGTCATGTGTGTTCACCCAGTGTTTCAAGTGTTATAGTAAGTGTTGAGTATGGTTACTGCAATACAGTAAATGCATCATATGCCTCCTAGATTATGGAATTCAGCTATTATAGGACGGACATTATCTAGTCTGATGTTATCTTGCTCTTGTAATGTTTGCCTGAATATTTTAAAGCAGGAAAGAAATGTATAATGGAAAATCCAGATCCAACACAGATGATTCGTTACAAATGGAAATCGAGAAAGAACAAAAGCTAGATCACTTGCATTCTCTAATACATTTGATAAGCGAAGGAACTGTCTTCTTTATGGACATGAAAATGCAAGAGACAAAATTCAAGACCCCTTCTATCACTACATACTATATGTAAGGGATATGTAGTGACCGCATTTATGATTTATAAAAAAACTATAAAAATGTTTAGAGTCCAATGTACAGTGAACCTGTTAGTGGTGTAATAGATGCTTGCAGGTAATCATACTTGTGTGTGGAAAAAATAGAAAGTGTGTACTGTAGCACTTTTTTATTAAATAATTTAGGTGAACAAGTTATCATGAGTCATTTCATGGGAGGCTCTTCCTAAAAATATTGTCCTGAAAATAAGACTCCTATAGCATGTGCTCATGAAAATTGTATAGACATGTGTATATGTTGCCTAAAAGTAATGTTTGTCTCTGAGCATGTTAGATAATCTGTCATAGTGTCACGTGCTGAATAACTAGATATAATAATCGAGCGTCTTCTTGGCACGGAGGATGATATCTAGTATTATCTGAGTGGCTGAACAGATTGCAATATACAGTATCTGATACACTGATGAAATACTATTGCGCTGTTGGCGGTCACCTGTAAACTTATATGGCATCAGCGACCCATGTCCAGTGTGTGAAGAATTTTGGGAATAGAATCAGTTTTATGCTGTGAAGCACATATCTAACTTGTGATAGAGAATATTACTCACATTTGGATATATCATTTCGTCTCTAATATAAAAATGAATTTTTGTTGGTAATTAGCGGTTAGAAGAATCAGCACTTTTTGTATGTATATTTTTTCAGACTAACATAATTCATGTATGCACAAACATATATATATACACTATACATTTATATTCAATACATATAGTAACACATTATACTAAACAGATGAAGGAACAACTTTTTTTCTTTAAATTCAGTCTGTTTCTTGAGAAAAGTATTCTCAATAGGTAATGGAATTTTGTCCATATACGTATTCCCAATTATGAGAAAAACGAAAGAACTGAAATTCACATCATTTTTATGTGAGTAACTGTGAGGCTACTAGTCGAGTGTGGGTTCTAACAATGAATTATACATATCCCTATTACTCCTTATATTCCTAAATGTCATATCTTGGTAACGTTGTGCTAATGAACTAGTGTATATAATATAATCTTAAATTATGTTTTAACAAAAAAGATGTCTTTGTTTTGTCCAGGGCAGATTTAGCATTTTTTTGTATACTTGGGTATAGCAAAGAAGGTTAACTATATTCATATACGCAACCCAAGTTTGGAAAAAAATATATAGTTAATGAGTTTTGCAGATCCTGCAAGATTTTCAAATATCTACTCCCAACTCATGCTAACTAATGCATTTATATCCCAGCATCTCGGCTAACCACATTATACCCTGCAGAGATAATGCTTTGCAGGCATTTAAAAGATAATAATGATAATAAAACAGATTATGTAAATACATGTCCCCTCCGCTATCTAATTTCATATTCCAACTTCATAAATCTTAAGCCCCAACATGCTATCCTATGGAGCGCTATTCTGGCATGCACTTACACAGCCAAATGCTCTTCGACCTTTGTTCCAGTATAGAGGAACGGAATGGAGTGTGGAAAAGAGTGGCTTCTCCCATTCGCGAACTGTGAATGTGATGCAGTCCAACATAAGTCTCCTTGTTAAACCTTTGATTTTGCTGTTCGTTTTGTGTTTCTTTTTTAGTGTTAATTTTCTTCCGTTTTTGTATGTCCTTTATATATTGGGATTTTAGATTTCAGAAGTCGACTTTTTTGTTTCTAATGACAAGAGCTTGTCATAACCTATCTAGTAGGTCATATAGCTTCTTATGATTTCTCGGTGAAATTCAAGAAAAGGTAAAAAATTATTTGCTTCGGAAGTAATTTACGGTGCCATTGTCATTGCCTGATGACATATTAATTAATAGAGTATGGTTTTATTTGTAAATAATAGCAATTTCATTTGTAAATAATGTATATTATGTACATTTTTACATATTTGTAAATGAGAATAAAAGATACCAAAGATTGTGCTGTATATGTCTGTTTTAATTTAACCTTAGGTGTTATTAAATACAAGTATTTTCACTTTTAAAAAAATAAAGGGGCATGAATGGTTATGATACAAAGCAACCACCTTTATAGATATATATTCATATTCTACAAAAATAAAATAAGATAAACATATTCATTTTTTAGCGGTCACCATAATTTCTTATCTGTCAAGGTTTAACTGAGTTTATTTGTGTTTATATATGATTCTGAATGTATTCAACAAACAAAAAATAGGAATGGCTTGTCATCAGGGCCAAAAACACATCACTCAAAGGTAATCAAAATTAACGAAGATATAAGTTTCCATCATGACCATTAAAATCATAACATAACAGAACATTTTAATACGTAAGGGAACCCTCAGTTCAAGCTATCGATGTGGAAGACCTTGGTGATGACGTCACTCGACACATGTTCCATCATTTTTTCTCACACTTGTTACTACTGAACTTCATTGTGGGAATCAGAATTATTAACATTTTGATATCCTGGTGTATTTCTGCTCTTTAGATTTCGAGTGA
>NW_020871470.1:782628-802628 GCF_003789085.1 Penaeus vannamei | reverse complement strand
ACGCCTCGGACCCCCCTCCCGATCGCCGTATTTCCCCATCGGGGGCTTTGACCCCGGACCCCCTCCCGATTGCCGTATTTCTCGATGCAGGCAAACACTAAGTAGGAGCACTTCAACTCTGGCTTTACTTTCTTATCCGGTGTACGCTTCAAAGCTGCAGCAACAGTCCTTGAATCTTTGACATAAACCTGTGCGAAAGTGCTCTCTTGAAATTTGGCCAAGCTGTCCGTCACATCAGCAAAACTGGCAAATTCAGTTCCAACTTTGAAGGAATCCATAATCGATGATCGACCGTTAGCCATGAACAATGAACAACATAAATATAGCGCTAAAGTCTGTATGCAAGGCTAAAGCGCAAGCGCGAGTGTGTGCGCGCAAATAGTTAGTGCGCATGTATGCCGGACGAATAGCCAAACATAAAATCCGGTGCCGGAACAATATCCACGGCGTATTTTTAAAAATACTTATTGGTAAGATTTACATTGTGATATGCCAATTATTTATGATTATTTGTTTATAGAATAGATAGTTTTTGGTTAAAAATGTATGTATGTATGTATATATGTATGTTTATATAATTTAATAGACAAAGTTATACAGAAACAATGATAATAATATAATGATAATAAATAATAATAATTATTATTATTGTTACTATTATCATTATAAGTATCACTATCATTATCGTCACCATCATCATTATTATTATCACAGTCATTACCATTATTAACACTATCACCATTATTATTATCATAATTATTATTATTGTCACTCTCAATATTTTCATCATCATTATAACTAGCATTATCATCATAGTGATCATGATGGCACTGACAACATTAGCAATGATGAAAATGAAAATGACAATCATTATCATCATCTACATGGACACTATATATTTCATTATATCATCATCACCAACATCCTACTAATGATAGTAATAGTAATAGTACACCAACTCACCAGGCCTAACTTCCTTCACAGTCATCAACGAAGGAGCTGGAGAGATGATGTCTACAGTGCCCTTCGTTATAGTGGCTACCGTGACAGTTATAGTGGCTACAGTGTCCGGCAAAGAATCGTCACGGCATGAAATTCTGCGCGGGCATCAGGTGAGGTTGAGCTGGAGGGAAGGAGGATGGGAGGGAACGTGAAGGGAAGGAAGGTGGGAGGGAATGTGAAGGGAAGGAAGGTGGGAGGGAACGTGGAGGGAAGGAAGGTGGGAGGGAACATGGAGGGATGGATAGAGATGGGGAGGGAGGATAGGAGGAAACATGGAGGGAAGGATATAGGAAGGGAGAGAGAATTGACACAACGGAAGGATAGAGGGTAGGAAGGAACATGGGAAAGAACGTAGAGGGAAGGGTAGAGAGAGGGAGAGAGAAATGACAGAAGGAAAGGCAGAGAGTAGGGAAGGAAGATAGGAGGGATAGAAGGAGGAACGGTAGGGAAAAGGAGGAAGGGAGGGAGGGTGGGAGGGGAAGGCATGGGTGTGAGGGAAAGTGAGGAACAAAGTAAGTGGGAGTAACGAGTAAAAAGGGAAAGAAGGGAGAGAGGGAGGGAAAGAGATATGAACCATAGATGGGATAGAGAGAGGGAGAGAGAGAAAGAAACAAGCAAGAGATAGAGATGATATATGGCGAAACCAAAAGATGTTCCCATTAATTTACTACAGGTGTTTCTTAATGTTCTGCTCGTTATGAAGTTTTCACACATCGCACGTGTACGACTAACACCTAATTGCACGATTTCCTTCAGTTTACAGGGAATGTGCATATAACAAGGTAGTTTTTCTAAGGCAGTTAATATTTAATTACTTTGTGTTGTTACCTGTCCGCGTGTGTGTGTGTATGTGTGTGTGTGTGTGTGTGTCTGTGTGTGTGTGTGAGAGTACGTTTGTGTGTGTCAAATATGCAACCCAATAGATTGTATTTCTATTTGAATCCCATTTTTCACAGATATGGCAGCTATCAAACGATGTAGGCGATGTGCCCCTGGAGGTCATGCAGAAAGGACTCCTGGATGTTCTGGGACATTTTGGGACTTCCAAGAAGGTCCGCGTTCCCTTCCATTGCCTTGAGGAAGCTCAGAGGCTCCTGCAGGAGAAGGGCGTGTCTCGCGAGATCCTAGTTGAGGACCTGGCCACTTTCTTAGAGGTAAACCCTAAATGCATCCGCCATGGTAAGAAGAGTGATATTGCAAGCGCTTTGACAAATAATAATATACTATATCGAAGAAGTGTTTAGGAAAAGAATTTCCCAACAGGACCATGAACGTCTGTCCAAACGGTCGGCAACCATGAAAAGCGATGCGTACAACTGCTCGCAGCCCCGCCATGACGACTACATGACCTTCGAAGAGGTGTGTGCACAATGCTCACTGTATATACAGTGTATACATACATAGTGGTGTTTGCGTGTGTTTCTGTGTGTGTCTGTGTATGTATGTATTTATCGGTGTATCTGTATGTGTGTATATATATGTATATATATATATATATATATATATATATATATATATATATATATATATATATATATATAATGTAAGATAATAATGATAACTATAAAAAACGTAATGAGTAAGTTTCCGATAGAGATTACTCCTTCAAATTAACGTTGTCACTATTCGTTTGTTACCTTTTTCGAGAACATCGCCCTGATATTCCAGCTATTTTTACTAACCAATAATTATTTTCTCCTCTCCTGATTCTTCTCTTCTTCCATTTCTCGCACAGATGGAATGTTTCCTCAAGCGACTGAGCGAGGACAATCCCCGCGCCAGCCTCACGTCCATCGGGAAATCCTTCGAGAACCGAGACCTCTGGATGGTGCACGTCCGCCCCAACGACCCCAGTGACTCCGAGGAAGCCGGCGCCGTCTGGATCGAGGCAGGTCAGACCTCAGACCGTCGTCTTGGGCATGCTGAGTGTTTAGAATAATCGGGTAATATTTTGCGACAGGGCGGCTACTTCCTCAGAATAGCGACATATAACGAATCCATTTGTGTCACCTTCGATTTTTTTTTGGAGAGGAGCGAAGAGCGAGACACTGTCCTGCATGGAGAGGAGCGCTTAGTCCGCCGCCCAGGTTTTTTTTTTTTTTTTTTTTTTTTTTTTATTATCCCTAAACCTTCCTTCTCGACAGGCATACACGCCCGAGAGTGGATTTCCCCCGCAGTGGCTCTGCACATCCTGAAGGAGCTGGTGCAGGATAACGGCAGCATTGGTAACTTCGACGTGTACGTGGTCCCGATGGCCAATCCCGACGGCTACAACTACAGCTTTACTTCCGACCGGCTGTGGCGGAAGAACCGACGCATTACGTCTCAACCAGGCTGCGGGGGCGTCGACCTCAACCGCAACTGGGATTTCCACTACGGCGTGGGCGCTTCGGAAAACGAATGCAGCGAGGTGTACCGGGGCTCAGAACCCTTCTCGGAGCCAGAGACAAAAGCCCTGCGAGACGCCATGACAAAGGTGAAGGACCAGCTGAAGGTGGTGATGTCCCTGCACAGCTACGGCCAGCAGCTGCTCTACCCGTGGGGCTACACCAAGCACAAAACTGCGCCGGACACCAGTGACCTGATTGCGAGGGGCAAGGTCTTCGCCGACGCTGCAAAAAGCGTCCACAACACGGTCTACAAGGTGGTCAACTCCGCGGGAGACCTATACAAGGCCTCAGGGGCCACGGACGACTGGGCTAAGGGCGTCCTTGGGGTCAAGTACACGTACACGCTTGAATTAAGAGACGAAGGAATGTCTGGGTTTAACCTCGATCCGAGCCACATTGTTCCCTGCAGCGAGGAGGTGTGGGAAGGCCTCAAGGCTCTTCTCTATGAAATCTCCAAGGAATAAAACTACTTGAACTTCTCGCTCGTAGTTTTCATAATGACCTTTATTCTTTTTCTCTCTGCTTCCTTCTTTTTCTTCCTCTTCTCTCTCTTCTGCTATGGCTAAAGTATTGTCTATCTTTTAGAAGAGCAAAAGTGTGGTACCAAGGCACCTACAGTAATTATGGTGAACTCGAGTTAGGAACTCCACAAGGAGTTTTGTCCCCTTCATTATTTAACATCCTAATTCACTTTCATTGCAAGATTAACAGTGAGTTAGGACACCTATGCAGCATCACATGCTATGCTGATGACATTCTCATTCAGGTCTTTGATTCAGCAAAAGGTACAATCCCCTTGGACTCATAATCAATCCTATCAAGACTAAGTATATTTCCGGATCTCATAAACTATCAGATGGACAAGTTATTACAAAAACTGACGCCTACAAGTATCTTGGTCTTAAGGTGATTGCTCCCCACCTCAAGTCCCGCAATTCCCGTTTCACTCGGGAAATTGTTCAAAACATCAGGGAATGTTGCCTGGAGCGCTTAAGACATTTGCAATACATATGTAACAGATACGTTGGTGCTTCCCTAAGAATCCTAAGGTTGATGTACATTTCCCTTGTTAGGTCCATGGTAGACTATGCGAGCCCGGTTCTCAGTATGTTGCCTCAAAATGCTCTCAAACCCCTTGAAGTTTTACAGAACAAGGTCATGAGTCATTTTAGATTGCCCAATGATTGTTAAAGTTCTTGTCTTGAGGAAAGACCTTGATCTCCCGTCAGTTCAAAGTCGTATTACTCAAGTCAACACCATACTCGGCATCAGACTTTCCCTTGCATTGTTTAATGAGATTAATAGTAGAGCTAGGCATGTCCGGCGGCCTCGATACTCCAATCTCATAAAGTCTAACTTAGAATGGAAGGCCAAAACTGCTCAGACTATTCTCCGCTTCAGTGTGTGGAACAATGATTTTATCAACATCCCAGAAGCAACACTTACTTCACCATGGCATAGATCATATGTTAATGTTCATATTGATAAATTAACAGGGCCCAAATCTGTGACTTTAATAACAGTTAAAAGGCCATTACTTGAAGTATATAGATGAAATTCTCCATCCCCCTCATGGTACCCCCCCCCACTTGCAATCTACTGTGATGCTTCTACTGATCCTCATGGAGCAGCAGGGATTGGTGTACTAATCCCTGACATTGCTCTTCTAGAAAGTGCGAATTTCCAACTAGACAAGCACAACTGATGCCATTAAAAAGGGTAGTGAACATCAGCGACACCTAGCTGTCTTCTGTTACAGCCTGGGTGCACTTTAAAGACTTAAAACATTTAGTTCAGAAAACATAGTAATTATCAATACCCTTCACCAAATTGCTAGCCTCTCAGATCAGGGTATACAAGTGTCACTATACTGGATACCTTCTCATATAGGAATATCAACCTGTGACAAGGTAGATAATTTAGCAAAACAAGCACTTTCCCATGAAGGACCATATTATGTAATACCGTTCTGTCAATCAAATGAAAAAACGTGTTATCAGCTGTCTTCGAGATCATGAGGGCCAGGTATGGACCACCGAAAATCTGAAGAAAAGAGGACATGGGTGCCATTTGGCATTATGAAAATAGTGTCGGGACACGTGGTGCAAACAAACCATAGAAAGTCTATGATGGACTGTCTCGGGGACAGCAGGTTAAGCTAACCAGGCTACGTATAGCATATCAATACACTATTCATTATGTACAGGATGCAGTTTTGGAGGCAAAGCCAGCTACATATCACCACTGCAAAATGTGTAAAGGCGCCTTACTTACTAACTGCATCCTATCGATCAATTAGCACTGTCCAGAGACAGCACTTATTAATTATATTAGTTTTATCATAGACAACGGTCTTGTCTTCGATATGATTTGGGATAGAAAAGTGTTTTTTTACCAACTAGATGATATGTGTATAATAAAAGCATATAATGAATCCTTCAGGCATGCATTACTAATGTTTGACTAATAGTCCTTTTATTTTTTTTCATCTCTCTCTCTCTCTCTACTCTCTCTCTCTCTCTCTCTCTCTCTCTCTCTCTCTCTCTCTCTCTCTCTCTCTCTCTCTCTCTCTCTCTCTCTCTCTCTCTCTCTCTCTCTCTCTCTCTCTCTCTCTCTCTCTCTCTCTCTCTCTCTCGTTTTCATTGAAATGGTGTCAATGACAGTGCCATATAGTAGGAAATGACGAGGGATGTTGAAATATTGCCCAAACTGGCTAGAAATGTGCAGACCAAAGAGACAAGAACTGGAGACAGACAGACAAACTCATTAACATGGAGTTGGTTAAAAACAGCAAATAATCTGAGATTTTTGCAAAAGAGAAGAGAAAATATTTGACATGATTTGATATATATGTTCTTGGTTCTCTGATGTCTCATTATCAAACTTTTTGTCATGCGTTTCTAGAACTCTTATCTGCCAAAACTATCTGAATCCGCATCCGTAAATATCGACATCCCGTCTACCACGAACATCTATATATGTATGTATATGAATATGTGTGTATGTTTGTGTGTGTGTGGGGGGGGTATGTGTGTGTGTGTGTGTGTGTAGATATATGTATGTAATATATATATACACATACATACATATATATATATATATATATATATATATATATATATATATATATATATATATATATATATATATATGCATATGCATGTGTGTGTATATATATATCATATATATACATATACATATACACACACACTTTATATATATATATATATATATATATATATATATATATATATATATATATATATATATTATATATATGTATATGTATATGTATATGTATATGTATATGTATATGTATATGTATATGTATATGTATATGTATATGTATATGCATATATATATGCATATGCATATGCATATGTATATCTATTATATATATATACATATATATAATATACATATATATACATATATATATATATATATATATATATATATATATATATATATATATATATATGTATTATATATATATATATATAATATATATATATATATACATATATAAATATATAAATATATATATATATATAAATATAAATATATATATATACATACATATATGTATATATATATATATATATATATATATATATATATATATATATATATATATATATATGCATATATGTGGATATATATATATCATATATATACATATACATATACACACACTCTATATGTGCATATATGTGTATATATATATCATATATATACATATGTTTAATGTGTGAAACAAATAAATGTAGCACTATGGTAAAGTATTGTGTTGGAGTTAAAGAGTAGGATAAAATGTGTTTGATGTCAAAGATTTGAGAGTGTTTTAGTATATATGGTATTGAAAAGGGAAAAAGGGTGTAGGAGGAAGGGGGGTGGAGGGATTTTGAGGAGGAGGAGGATGGATATCTGAAAATACTTTAAATGTAGAGGGAGTAGAAACAGAGGGATTGGAGGGTGGGTGAGGAAGTTTTGGATGTCCTCAAGGGTTTCTGGAGGGGAGTTGGGTGAAGAGGACTGAGAAACAAAGGTTCTCTTATGAGGAGGAGAAGAGGAGATAGATATCTGAGGATCAGAAGAGAAAAAAGGTGTAGGAATGGATGTAGTAGGAGAGGGTGGAGTGGAGCATTTAGGTTGCCGGGTATGACAATTAGAGTGAGAATGCTAATGAAGTATAGGTATCGGGGAAGTGGTTTTTATGTTTGAAAATCTAATCTGTTCAAATATCACATGCACATGCTTTCACCTTCATACAGTAGTTGGTTCTCAAAATAATCAAATTGCAGACATCACTTGCACACACTTATTAATCGAACTGAAGTATAATATATTTGAAATCATAAGGGGTTTTAGAATGTCAAAGACCAACAGTAAACTGTCTAGTAAAAAACCTCTATTATATATGGATATATAGATATAAATATAAATATACACATTCATATACATATAAATATAAAAATACACATACATGTACATATCAATATAAATAAATATATACATATACATATACATATACATATATATATATATATATATATATATATATATATATATATATATATATATATATATATATATATATATATATGTATGGTAAAATAATTACATATTTAGTACATGTCTTTTTTTATTAATTTAATACTAAATTCAATACAATTACTCCAAAACTGAAAAAATTAAAAATTTCTATCACATGGTTCCTTATAACTCAAACCAAGGTTTTGAAAGACCTCTTCTTCATTTTTGGCAGGAAGAAGTACATTATCTGCCCTGTTCCAAAGGCCATGGCTGTTAAGCAACATATTTAAATAATGATTGGAATAATGACGCAATAAACGCATATATAGTTTGCTGCCAGTCCATCCCAGCAGTGCATAACCCCATTGGCTAGATGGAACAAACACAAAGTCGACTCTGACTGCCTTCCAATCTCTTTTGCTTTCACCATCATTAAGGAGGCTTTCAAAGTCTGGAAAAGAAAAAAAAAATCAATTATGACATATGACATTTTTTCTACATAAATCTAGATGTAATTCAAAATATAACAAACTTGTTGGTGCACCACATGGCACACAATGACATGACATGCATAGCATTTAAAATATCACTAACATTATTACTCATAAAAAATACCTTTTCCAGTATTCGGCATATCAGATGACATCCAAGATTCACACATTGGGAGTCTAAATATGCAGAAACATTTCTCAAAATGATCCATCGGATTTACTTTCTCTGATGCTTTCTTGAATACTGCCTGAATAATGAGAAAGAAAAACTGACTAAGAATACTGGTACTGATGACCCTAACAAGGCACATGCAAATCAATTTGTGATTATGTATATAATCTCATCTTCTATCATTCTACTGAGCTGTCATTCTAATGACATATATATGTCCCCTAGTGATCTGCAAAAGCAAAATGGTATTTGTAGTATTAAAATGTCTTGAACAATGAACAGGCAAGTGTCCACTTGTTCATAGATAGCCTTCTAAGCTTTGAAAATGGAAAATATTTGTGAAACAGGAAATGTGGTGGATTTTAACACAACACACTGGGAGATTTTGAGTCCCTTAACCTTGGAGGGCAGTTAAACTATACAGATACATGTTTCAGCACAACTACAAGCTCAAATACAAGTACTTGCTGGCTTGAGTATATATTTCTACTACTACCCCCAGCAAGATTATATATATATGTAAACACATGTTAATAACTTTAGATCTAAGAACAAACATGCTTTCAAATCCTTACACAATATAGGGATCCCAAGTGGTTAAAACATCTAAGTAATGCTTTGCAGAAGCCCAGCATATACCTACACCTCTTTGGATAGTTGTTTCTATATTCATTAAAAATCTAACATTTGATCACCTCTTCATCAAAAGTTGATTTTTCCACTTTTTGATGAATAATATGTCCCTTGTTTGTGAGGCTCAGCAACAGCTTAGAAAGAACACCGACTTCTTCCCCATCCTTCTTATAAGAGATTAGAAAGTCCACATCATGCCCAGTTTTTTTGCCTCTGAAAAAGACAAAATACAAGTGCAATTCTAAGTAAATCAAAATAGTTAGTGCATCATATCAGACAGTAATGAATATAAGTCTGTTATGCTCTTGTACCTACTGCTTTTTCCAGGTTATTCTTTGTCTTTGATGTTTTCTTATCTATGTTTTAGAACTTAACACACCTCCTAAATCCACCAGTCATTTCAAGTGTATACCCTGACTTGATATAATTCAGCTGTTCCTTTAAAATGGACTCAATCTTTCCAGCATCTTCTCTTGTCACTGGAGTGTTGAGATCATGGTGGTATGCAATTCCTGAAAACAAAGTCTATTATTCAAATGCAAAGATATCTTATCATCAAAATTTTCAACAAACACAAGAAAGCTGAACCACTTTCTAAAAATTACAAAGATAATTTTACCTCACAAGCAATATCATCAATACTACTGATTATATATCAATGATTTCATTCTAGTCTAAAGGGCAGGTTTGAGACCCTGCTGTGATGCTAGGGATAAATGAGATAGGATTAACAAGACATTTAGCTTTTCAATGTCACAAAATCTGTAACACAATATTTCTTTCACTAAAGCTAACTTTCCTTGTATTTTTTTTTTTTGTCATTTTCATACATACCAAAATAATTTTGTTCAACATTCACACTTGCAGGAACCATTAAAATAATACTTACATGGGCAAATTTGCAACTTAAATATACCTACCACCAGTAGCTACAAATATTCCATCACATTATAA
Organism: Penaeus vannamei; assembly: GCF_003789085.1. Classification (NCBI taxonomy): domain Eukaryota; kingdom Metazoa; phylum Arthropoda; class Malacostraca; order Decapoda; family Penaeidae; genus Penaeus; species Penaeus vannamei. Next base: position 792,450 of record NW_020871470.1, on the reverse strand, counting down.
TTGAGTACAAGTCAGACAAAATTTTACTGCACAGTCTCAGCATGTAGTAAGGGCTGTGTTTTTATCATTATACATACTGCCCCATATTTGTGTCAGCAATTCTAAGAGTCAAAGTCGGACTGGAAGAGTAGACATGGACATTTTCCAAGACTACTTTAATTTTTCCTATTTGAAGTTTGGTTCTTGATTCTGCTTTTTACACTATAGGGTAAACACATTTCAAACTGAATTTTCTAAGATTTGTTCTCTTACTGTTATAAAGGTTTAATTGTTCTTAAGATTCCCTAGTTTCTCTTTCTGTTGACAAAAAATAGTATGAAACCTATAATCACAGGTAAAATACATTTTTACAACAATAAAAAGCAAATTTCTGTGCACTCTGATTCAAACATCAACAACTGAATCTTACCATAAATTAATTTTGTAAACTAATTTTCATTCATATCATTTCAAAAAGATTTGTCTCTTGAATGCCCACAACCTGAACCTATATCAAGAAATGGTTGAAGGTGACTATATAGTAAAAAGCTTTACAAAGTATTACCTTAAATGTCACCTAGAATAATTCTATTGTACAGCATTTTCCCTACATATCAAAAACAGATTTAGTTTCTTATTACACTTATGCAGTAAATCCATACCATACTTGATCCTCTCATCTGCTAATTTCAAGTGATTCCAATGAGTGATCAAATCTTGAACAGTTCTTAATTTATGAACTGTATAAAGCTTCTCTGCAAGACCTGCACCAATGCCATACACACTAGTCAAGTTCTGAAAGGAGCAAGATTGCCATGCAATAAACTAATGTGGCAACTATAACAATATAATATGATATACTGCAAAGCATTATTTTTTCAAAAACAGTTTATAACCTTTACCTTTAGTCCTATATACTTTTCAGATTGTGCTTTGGTTGTGACCTCTATACAAGTTCCTGTTCTGAGAACCTCTTGCACTACCTTAAGACAATGTCCAGTTCCCAAACCTTTCAGCTCTTCAATCTATAAGCAAAATATTTACTGACACAAAAAATATTATTATATAAATTGCATAATGCTGATGTATATTATATAAATTACAATTCCAAAATTTGCCTAGTTTTATTGTCTGGTTAAAAAGTCACTTTAAGTATTTATGGATGGATGCATACATACATATATACATACGAGGGATGGTTATTAAAGATCTCCTATGACCTACTGCCATTTACCCTAGAAGACCAAAATTTATCATGCATAAAGATACACATCTCTATAGGTCATGTGTTTCAAACAAAAAATACCAGTACTCATCTTTATTCAAAAAGTACTAATCTTACCTGCTCCATTGTCATGACTGTGAAAGGAAGACATTTGACGGTGGCTGCAGCTTTAGCATATGCTAGTGCTCTTCTTTCATCACCCATGACAGTCCAGTAATTGTTCATAAATGTTAATGGCTCCTGGAAATAAGTGGAATATGTCAGTACTCAAAATGTATATTGATAATCTTTATATTTCCTTTTTTCTTCTAAATTAATAAAATAGGCTATATTGAATGACTTCAGCACATTTCAATAAATGTCTATAGGTTTTGGTGCACATAACACTTACAACCAGTTTCATATTATAGTGCTGTAATTTAGCATTTCGTTCAAGGATATTCTCATTGAAGACCTTTTTATCATGCTCTGTGTGACCTGCAAACAGATAATACAAAATACATTATTTGACTGAAAGTTAGATAATCTTAATATGAGGACTTGCAAATATGTAACAAATAAAATCTAGCTTCTATGTGAACTAAAAATATCAATAAATGCAAAACTATATATCAAATCAACATAAGAATTTACTGATGATTTACCCATCTCCCCAGTATCTTTTGTTACTTTCAGTTTGCTGTCTACTTGTTTCCTTTGTAATTCCAATTCACTTCTTTTACTTGAACTCTGAGCATCTTGTAGGCTCTCCCCTAACCACTGGTGATAACCCTCTAATAGGAAATTGTTTTCCGGTACATGCATTTTCTGCCTGAAAGAAAATGTATATAATTCCCATAAGAAATTCAATAAATAAAAAAAAGTGTCACAAAAAACTGACTACATTAATGTGACTGAGGAAGAATAGTACTTACCGAACACAAGTATACATCCACTGAGATGTAACTATCTTAATGTGACAGTTCTCAGACAGCTGTGGATACAACTTTTTAATCTGCATAACATTATCCAGCTCCGAGATAACATGTGTTACTCTGCAAAAGATAATTGTAATAGAAAACAATAATCAATAATTTCTTACATGTAGTGAAGGGCTTAATGTACAGTGCACTCACAATTTTGCTGCTACATAGACGTTTATCATGACTGACATCATAGCTAGATTCCTGCAGCTATGTAAATATTGGATGAAAACTTTACTAATAATCTACTAAGCCCTAAGAGTTTCAATAAGGTAAATATTTGAAGAACACCCAAGAAAGGCCAATAAATTCAACCAGGTTGAGGTGCATTCTGGACAGGTAGAGCCTACAGTTCTGCCTGCCAAATAATCATCGAAGAGGAAGCTCTTACTAAAATTAATATACCTGTTGATGGTTTGTTGGTCTTTGTATACTAAAGGCAAGGAGATTATTATGATTACTTGACATTAGAGCATGTTAATTTTCCTACCTTTCACACAGCTGATCTTCACAGTCAAATCCGTTCTTTGCAGCAAAATTCTTCATTAGTTGAAATCGCTTTCCCTGAATCCCTTCTTGGACTAAAAACAAAACAGCTTTTGGTTTCTCACCCACTGAATCAACAATGGATTCCATTTCATCGTGTTTTCGTTTTAGTGATTTGCAAGACATTGTCAAATTCGAATGTCTTGCTTTGAAAAGGAAACGTTTCTTTCTTTCACAAGGGTTTTCTCTCTCTGGAGATGGGAAGGAAACTCAAACTGGGCGCATTGTTATGTAAATATTTATCACAATGGTCCCTTCTCAGATACGCCGATTTTAGATTATTCTACAAACTATTAAAAAAAGTAAATATAAAGATATAAACGGGTATATACACAAACGTCCTCTACAGTACATACACGCATACACATTTATCTTATGCATAGACACAATATACATACACACACACACACACACACACACACACACACACACACACACACACACACACACACACACACACACACACACACACACACACACACACACACACACACACACACACACACACACACACACACACACACACACACACACACACACACACACACACACACACACACACACACACACACACACACACACACACACACACACACACACACACACACACACACACACACACACACACACACACACACACACACACACACACACACACACACACACACACACACACACACACACACACACACACACACACACACACACACACACACACACACACACACACACACACACACACACACACACACACACACACACACACACACACACACACACACACACACACACTCACACACGCACAGTGAGAGAGAGAGAGAGAGAGAGAGAGAGAGAGAGAGAGAGAGAGAGAGAGAGAGAGAGAAGAGAGAGAGAGAGAGAGAGGGGGGGGACACACACACACACAGCATGTGTGTGTGTGTGTGTGTGTGTGTGAGTGTGTGTGTGTTGTGTGTGTTGAGGATATACATATACATATAATATATATAATATATATATATATATATATATGTTATATATATATATATATGGTATATATGTATGTTGTGTGTGTGTGTGTGTGTGTGTGTGTGTGTGTGTGTGTGTGTTGTGTGTTGTGTGTGTGTGTGTATATATACATATGTATCTATCTTATATATATATATATATATGTGTGTGTGTGTGTGTGTGTGTGTGTGTGTGTGTGTGTGTGTGTGTGTGTGTGTGTGTGTGTGTGTGTGTGTGTGTATGTGTATATATGTATATATATATATATATATATATATATATATATATATATATATATATATATATATATATATATATACATATAATATACATATAAATACGTATATATATATATATATATATATATATATATATATATATATATATATATATATATATATATATATATGCATATATATATGCATATGTATATATATGTATATATATGTATAAGTATACATATATATATATATATATATATATATATATATATATATATATATATGTATATATGTGTGTGTATAATATGATATAATATGATATAATATATATAAACCAAAGACGTAAACAACTGATAATTTTGGTTAAAGGAGGCGTTTTCCTGAGATTACCATCCACTACCAGTCGTAATACAAAGCTTCGAAGAAAAACGTATATATCAGACATTCTGCTATTTCTCAGTGACACAGACATAAGGAAAGGCTTATTTGAAATATGATATTAATTTTTGCCGATAGCAGTGTCCAATCTTTATTCGATATTTGAATTGAAATAAGATAAATGAAAACCAAGGCTTCGTGTGCCTTGGTGTGATAAGCGATCGCCGACTGTCAAAGCAGTAATATGTTAATTATCGACTGAGAAAAATATAAACAGAAATAGTGAACATTACTCAATTCGGTAGACTGTAGGACATATATAGAACTATAGGATAAATATGGCTCTGAAAGCATTTGATTTGGTGTCTGTTTTGGAGAGAGCTGAACTGAAGGTAAGTTAGAAATAAGTTAGTACTGTTACGTTAAAAGTACACAGATAATTATGCTAAAATATGTTCTTTACTGTTACGTCGATTGCATATTAGAATTAAAGCGATGTAAACGTAGTTAACATTAGTTGGCACAGGATAGGTTTACATATACACGTATAGTATGATATATTAATTAAATGGCAAGTGTCAGATCTAAGTATCGTCTTTTATGAGGCATGTTTAACTAATTTGTAAATTGGGATAAGATTTCAATACAGATTCGAGTATGCTGTAGACACAAAGATAAGAAATCACAAAAAATTAAGCTATATCCAACAATAAGGGGAGTTAACTGATCCACTGACAAAGACCATCTTTCAGGTTTTCATTTGGCTCACATCATTTGAAAAAAATGATAAAAAGTCCGTCTGTAACAACACCATGCAACAATGAAAGAAATAGGGGTACAGGTCCAGTTCCATACAGCCTTCGTTTAGACAAAAAATTATATATGCAAACGATAGAGCGAGTGATTCTAAGAAACTTATCTTCTATGAACTTCAACTGCAACTCAGTAATAACGAAGGCATTGGACACGCAAGTGTCTTAGAGCCCGTTATACCGAAATAGGTGTCGTATGAGTTTTTATTTTAAAGGCTTTGAGTTACTATACATTTAGGTAAATGTTGCTAATACATCTGTGTATCCAGCACACGCTTGTATGCAGGTTGATGCAGCCTCTTCATCTGTCAGCCTCAAGAAGAGGCCAATAAACCTCCACCATTTATATAGTGATAAGACTGATCTTATAAGCCTCCCTGGTGATTTGTCATCAAATGAGGAACTTCATATATGTTGTAGGGATTTGTTGGCCTTAGCCAGAAGGCAAAGGGCAGAGGCTTTGGCTGTTGCTTGACAGTGTGCCAGCATCATTTCAGACTTCACATTGTAGGCAATCAAAGTAGATCACAGCAAGTACCTTCTACAGATTAGTCAGTCATTATTATTAAAATGGCTTTTATATAAAGTGATACTGGTTGGCTAGGAACCCCCTCCTCTAAAATTAATATTTGATTTTTAGTAGGAAATAAACTTAAAGCAACAGTCCAGCTTTCATTGTTTATCACCATTGTCATTTCACCTGTAGGCACTACCTTCAGAAAATTAATAAACTTTCAAGAAAAAAGCTAAACTCTCTCTTATTTGACTTTTGACTGAGATAATTCTAAGCAAAGTAGACAGGGCAAAGCATACAAATTTGCACAGTGGGGTGCTATTTTGTTAGTTACAGAGGGAGACAGATTTTTAAGTATTCTCATGATTTAACAGACTGAGCCTGTTTTTTTCCTCATCATTGCTAGGAATTAACTTGATTTACTTACCAAATGTTTTTCATTACAGATAGAATGCCTGGAAGCAAGTGGAAACGACCTTTACTTAGGGTCCGAAGACAGGTATGAGCAAATGTTATGTGTTTTGAGTTTAGATTTTTCAGTGAACTGTAAAGTATTGAGGTAAATCAGAAGAGTGGGCCAGGAGAGGAATAAGATGATTACATTTGTATATTTTATTGTACTGTACATCTCATGCTGATTGAAATTTAGGATATTTGGGGAATTTTAATAACTGTGCTAAAAGTGGTTGTTCATTTTACAGCACCGTTGTTCATTATCTGGTGGAAGAACGAACACATGAGGGGACTGGGAGGATCGTTTACTCCACCAGCAAGATTAGTCAGAAGAGCCTTGGCACAGTGAGTATTTTGGATATAACCAGTATCATTATTGTTACTATTATTATTTTGTTGTTATTTCTATTATAATTGTTATTATTATTGATGTTGTTATTATTAAATTTGCTTTCAATATTTTAATTGTCATTATTATTATTGTTGTTATTATCATTATTGTTATCATTGTTATCATTATTATTAATGTAATCATTATCATTATTATTGTTGTTGTTATTACTATTATTATTATTATTATTATTATTATCATCATCGTCATCATCATCATCATCATCATCATCATCATCATCATCATCATCATCATCATCATCATCATCATCATCATCATCATCATCATCATCATCATCATCATCATCATCATCATCATCATCATCATCATCATCATCATCATCATTCTATTATTAATTATTGTCACCATCTTTCTCATTCTCACCATCATTCTCATTCTCATCATAATCATTACTTAATGTAACCTTTTCCAAAGTAAGTATTTTCCACACTTTTCACATGGGAATATCTTATATGTTCGAATTTCAGAAAAAGACTGTCACCCAGCTGAAAACAGCTTCAGCTCTTGGTCGACTGATGGCTCTGAGCGATGGGAACTTATATCTGTTGGAATCTGATGTTCTGAATACCATTGGCTCAGGCCCAAAAATCAAGAATGTTACCGTGTTTTGTGTCAACGAAAACCCCAATATTATGGATCCATTCACTGTCCAGGTTAGGTCTTTTAATATATGTGTGTGTGTGTGTGTGTGTGTGTGTGTGTGTGTGTGTGTGTGTGTGTGTGTGTGTGTGTGTGTGTGTGTGTGTGTGTGTGTGTGTGTGTGTGTGTGTGTGGTGTGTGTGGTGTGTGTGGTGTGTGTGTGTGTGTGTGTGTGTGTGTGTGTGTGTGGTGTGTGTGTGTGTGTGTGTGTGTGTGTGTGTGTGTGTGTGTGTGTGTGTGTGTTGTGTGTGTGTGTGTGTGTGTGTGTGTGGTGTGTGTGTGTGTGTGTGTGTGTGTAGAAATAAGTGCCAGTATCATGCAATCTGATCTAATAAGATAAGTATAACTAGTTTTGTATGTTTTTCATATTGCTGAACAGTTTGTCTTCAAAAATCATGTATTTAAGAATGAAAGAATTAACAAAATTATTTTGACTAATTTTTAAATATTCAATTTTATAGCTATGTGTGGGCAAGAGGAGATGTATACAGATCTGTTCATTACATGAAGATAGAGTGTCCCTGCTGAAAGAGCTCTCAACCCCGGAACCCGTCAACATTGCAATGGATGGAAGCTATGTCTGTATTGCTGGTCAAGGCCAGTACTGTGTTTTTAATGTGGACTCTGGAGCCAGCCAAGATCTCTTCCCATATGATCCTGCAACAACATACCCTCATGTAAAAAGAGTTGCAAAGGTTCGTTCATATTTATTTCTCAACTGCGTACAGTGGATAATATAGTTCTCTCTCTTATACTGGGATTAAGTCAATATTAAAAAGAAGGCTTGATTGTTATTCAGTTAAAAGCCAAAATATAAAGCTAAAAATAAATACTATATCAAAAGAGGTATTATGTACATATATGTATATAAATAGATGCATATTTTTCTAATTCTTGTATATTATGGGGATTTGACGGGTTGTTGCACTTATCTGGATGAGGTATTATGTACATATATGTATATAAATAGATGAATATTTTTTTCTAGGAGGAATTTCTTTTAGCTGGACCAGGAAACCTTGGAATGTTTGTAACTGCAGCAGGTATATCAGAGCGGCCGCCTATTCAGTGGACAGATGGAATCAAATCTCTCTCTTATTATCACCCTTACATTCTGACCATCACAAATCAGTTCATTAGGGTTTACAGGTAGGGAATGATCACAATATCTGGGCTTGGTATGAGAATGTTATGTATTTAGCCACATTTTGCAGAAAACTGAACATTCTGACAGACATTAAAAAAAGAATGATATTGTATTTTAGACTGAATATTGACTTTCAACAGCTTGATTGATCAACAACACAAGCAGACACTGAATTTTGCTGGTGGTGAATTACTGGGCAACTTTGATGGCCAGCTCTATGTTGCTGCAAGTTCTTGCATTTCTTGCCTTATGCCACAACCATGGACAATGCAAGTTCAGGTAAATCTAATAATTTGCCTGCATCTTACTTACCTTATTCACTTTGGTCATTTACTGAAAATTGATTTGATTTAATATTCTGAGCACAATCCAAAGTGTTTTCCTTTTACAGACGTTAATGGATAGTGAAAGAGTAGAAGAAGCAGTACAGTTGGCAGAGCATAGTGGAGCCATAGGAATGAGCCAGGAGCAGTATCATCAGCTATGTCGAACACTCCATCAGAGAGCAGGATTTATTAAGTTAGTGCAGGGTTTCTATCATCAAGCACAGGAATACTTCATCAAGGGTGCAGTGGATGTTAGAGAGGTAATAAAATTTCCCTCTTTGAATGTATATTCTTGTATATTCTTTTTCCAACATATTTTATTAACATTATTTGCTATATGAGCTTTACAAGTCAGAATATTATTTTGTATTGTATTCCAGTAAAAGGGAAATGATATATATTTTTTTCTATAGGTGGTTAGCCTCTACCCTGGATTGCTTCCAGCCACAGTCAGCTTTATGAGAGCTCAGCCACCTCTGCATCAGTTTGCTGATATTGCACAAGCTATGCATGGAGATCAAACTAAGATAGACGAAGCCAAGACATTCCTTATAAATTTCCTTATTCATCTTCGTGGTTCAGGAGAACCCATTACATACAGAATGGTATGTATTTTATGTTATATGCTGCAGTTCAGGTTTCTCATGACAAAGGACAAATATTTTCCTGCAGAACACACGATACTTTCAGTGATCAGATTTGAATTGGAAAAAGGTCTCAGGTTATTTTGTTTATCTGTTTTTTTTTTTTCATTTTCTGATCTTGTGTTTTTTCAAATTTGATGCAATTGCAAGTAACCACAATTGATTTGTTATTTAACTATCTATGCAATGATTGCATAATCTGTCAGTGTTGATCTTAGGAGACTTTAAAGCTACTCTTCTTTTTGGTTGGGTAGAAATTATATAATGATGAAGATAAAGATAATGATCATAATGATAGTAATACAAAATCATAGTTTACAGTGTATGTTACCAGTATCAATGGGTTAATGTAGATTTAAATTGTAAGTTCTTTTCTGTCGCTGCAGGAAGTTGATACTGCAGTTATCAAGCTGCAAGCAGAGAAACAGTCACCAGATCTGTTGTTATTCCTGGAAAGTGGTGACATTGTCTGTAATTTACCAGAGTGTGCTGAGTGGCTCCAAAGACACAAACAATATTTTGCACTGTCGAAGTTATATAGGTATGTTTGCATTCTTTTATTAATGGCCTTGGGATG
>NW_020871470.1:772628-775128 GCF_003789085.1 Penaeus vannamei | reverse complement strand
CAACTTAATCTGACACTCATTGTTAATTAGGTAGTAATTTTAGAGTAGGCTCCCTATTATTTACACCCTCATTAACATTTACATCTGCATCTTGAGGATGCAGAGCAAAGTGCCTGTATATGCCCCCACAGCATATTGCAAGGCTGTAGTGAGTCCTCTTTAGAGGATGAAGAAAGATCAGCACATGTGGATTTTCCTCTCAAATTAGATCTGAATGTATCACTATCCTTCCACCATCCAGCCTCATGCCTGTTTAGAAAGCGACAAGTGCCCCATTGTCCTAACCAGTCCAGTTTCTTCTAGCCAGAGTTATAAAGTGTAAGGAGAGTGAACACTTGAAGCTATTTCAATATAACATAGACCCAATGTGTATGTGTTCCTACATTGTATCAATAATTTAGTTTTCATTTGTATCTGAAATTTTGGAATATGTATCAGATGAAAATTATTCTAGGTAATGATAAGCAAATACTTTTGCATTATGACCACTCTTCACTTCAGTTAATTGGAATTTAGAGCAAAGCAGGTATTAGATACTGTATCATAATTGTTTTATCTGCTGCTTTATTCTACAAATGAGCCACTTGTATATCATCTTCCCCATTGCGGTTTTCTTTGCAACTATTTTTGGATGCAGAGTTCACTACAGGTGCAAACTCCTTTTAAAATATTAATAATGTCTATACTTGTTATTCTCCATTGCTAGTCATTCTTGCATGGAAGTGAGTGTTAGTTTTGGTTGCTATGCAATAACTTGTAAGGAGTTAATATGATTTTTTGTTATATTTAAAAAACAATGTAGACTAAACATGAAGAAATTTTTGTCATTATACAGCAAATTCCAATGGCAGTTTTTCTTTTTTTAAGGAAACATATATGATTCGTAACCTTAAATTCAGTTCACACAGAAAAAAATATGCAGCAAAGTTAGTGCATAAGTCAATTGAAGATTCTTAAAATGACGGAAGAGTGACATTTGTTTTAAATGCAGTACAACATCTTTTTCATTAAAGTCGGAAAGTGAATATTAGAAAATATAATGAAGGACAGCCAAAGGATTCTGATTTGGAACACAATGAGATAATAATACAGTGTTATAACAATATGAATAGGTATTATCATATGGTATGAAGTGTACTCATGTTGACAAATATAGAAAGGGTATGAATGAGAATGAATATCTTCCCAATAAAAGAAATGTATTTCTCTATGTACTTCTCTTGTATTGTGAACATATTCATTCTCATTCATACCTTTTCTAAGTTTGTGGATAGAGGTAATATAAACAACATAAAATGTCTAGTCATTACTCAGATTTTTATGTGAAATTAGGATAACTTGTTTTATGAGTAGCTAAATCAATTCAGTAAGAATCTGCATGGTTATTGTTACAAATAAATAGAAATTTGATTTTGTTTTATGCTGCGTAATGTAAAGATTATTATGTCAAATATATTCAAGTATTATATAAGATACTGTATATAAATTCACACTTTTAAAGGGGCACTCGGCACTCAGTGAAAATTACTGTAAACATATCATTGACTGTGTCAGTAGCAGTGATAGTAATGTACCAGAAGTACTTGAAATGTCTAAATGATTAGAGGAAATCGTTATTATTATTTGATATAGATAATGGATATAAAGTGAATGCTTCCTAAATTTAATGTTATTGGCTAAGACAATATGATTATGTAAATGTTATTTTAACCTCTAATATGTCCAAACTTTCAAAGAATTATATAATAAAGCCATGTTTAGAATTTTCACATATCCTCATGGGTTTTCATGATATAGTTTTCTCTCTCTCTCTCTCTCTCTCTCTCTCTCTCTCTCTCTCTCTCTCATCTCTCTCTCTCTCTCTCTCTCTCTCTCTCTCTCTCTCTCTCTCTCTCTCTCTCTCTCTCTCTCTCTCTCTTCTCTCCTTCTTTCTTTCTCTCTCTATCTCTCCTTTCTTTCTCTCTCTTTCTCTCCTTTCTTTCTCTCTCTATCTCTCCTTTCTTTCTCTTCTCTCTCTCTCTCTCTCCCTCTCTCTCTCTCTCTCCTCTCTCTTCTCTCTTCTTCGTCTCTTCTCTCTCTCTCTCTCTCTCTCATCTCCTCTCTATCTCTCTCTCTCTCGTCGTCTCTCCTCTCTCCTCTCTCTCTCCTCTCTCCCTTCCTCTCTCTCTCTCTCTTCACTCTTACTCTCCTCTCTCTCTCTCTCTCTCTCTCTATCTCTTCTCTCTCTCTCTTCTCTCTCCTCTCTCTCTCTCTCTCCTCTCTCTCTCTTCTCTCTCTCTCTCTCTCTCCTTTCTTTCTCTCTTCTCTCTCTTCTCCTTTCTCTCTCTCCCTCTCTTCTCTCTCGTCTCTTCCTCTCTCTCTTCCTTTCTCTCTCTCTCTCTTCTCTCTCTCTCCCTCTCCTCTCTCTCTCTCTATCTCTCTCTTATCTCTCTCTCTCTCTCTCTCTCTCTCTCTCTCTCTTCTCTCTCTCTCTTCTCTCTTCTCTCTCTCTCTCTCTCCT
>NW_020871470.1:757346-759846 GCF_003789085.1 Penaeus vannamei | reverse complement strand
CTATCCATTTATCTATCTATCCATTATCCATCTATCTATCTATTTATCTATCTATCTATTTATCTACATCTATTTTGAGGATCTTACACAAAGCCTCGGATAAATTAAAGTCAGCTATTGTTTTATTTATTTTATTTGTGCGACCAAAATTCTTTGCAATTATGAAGAAATGTCATCATCAAAAGCACCGACTATGATGATGATGTAACAAGGAGGTATTTTGATACAGCTGGAACCATTTATATTTATTTATGGCTTAATTTATTTGTGTATCTTAGAGGAAATTTTGTTTTTATTTTTCTATTTCTTCTTCTTCTTTTCTTAACTCCGTGGTCGACCTCTTTTGAGAATTTTGCATATCCAGGAGAAAATTGTAATATATAATACCAGCCTAAAATTTCCATATCTCATTTACTGATTTATTCATTTATTTATTTATCTTTTTGTTTCCTCACTCTCATGTTCACCGCAGATTTGTATTGTATTTTATTTTTCTTCAGCTGTGTACAAAACCGGGACAATCTGTTGTTAGATCATAAACCATAATCGTCTGATAATTTAGCTAATGAAATCCTTGGTGATCCTTTATTGAATTCAAGATGCACGAAAATATGTGAAGAACAAGGCAGAAGACACAAGTGGCTTGACCGTGTACCCGTCTGGACATAGACTGCTGAAAATTGGTGGCAGCGGTTTTGTCTCTATGCCGTTGAATGGGTACCAAACGGGGAAGAATGTAAACAAAGGGAGATTTCATTATGATGATGGCAAAAATGCAGTGAGTGGCTGGGGGGCGCAGGATGTCCATAATTTGAAGAGGGAGAGGGTCAGGAAAAAGGAAAAAAGAAAAGAAAAGATGTTGATGTAAATACAGATAGAAGAATGGTCATTTCTCTAGTGCTTTCGAGAACTTACACGTCACGTGCAGGAAAGCTAGTTAGTTAAGTAAATGATTTTCACTGATCTGTAGTTTTGTAGATTTTTTAAAAACATAGATTGCCGTAGATTTATATTCTCTTTGGCATTCCATAAAATCAAGACCCATCAACTTAATATCAAGAAAACACAACAAAAGAAAGAATAACAATCATAGGAAAAAAGAAAAACAAAAATCTCCCTCAGACAAATCCTACATGGGGAGTTCTTCCCCTCTCTCTCTCTCTCTCCTTTTCTCTCTCTTTCCTCCTTTTCTCTCTTTCCTCCCTTTCTCTCTCTTTTATTGTCTACATGAGGCGACCAAGGAGAACGGCGACCACCATGAGGGGAATGGCAACATGACTAACGACGCCGGTGTTGCACAAATCAGAGTCACAGGAACAGAGGTTGGTTTTGATACCTGCTGTGGTGGTGTTCTTGCACCCGTTTTCGAGCTTGGCTGGAGAACAGGCTCGAATAACGGCGGTCACTCCGGCTAAAAAGAAGAAGAAAAAAGATGAAATAGAGGAATATAGGTGAAAATGAAATAATGGTATGAGCGGATAAAATAAAAGGATTAAGAAGGACAAATGGACAAAAATGAATAGATGAATAGTTAAGCTCGAATAACGGCGGTCACTCCGGCTAAAAAGAAGAAGAAAAAAGATGAAATAGAGGAATATAGATGAAAATGAAATAATGGTATGAATGGATAAAATAAAAGGATAATTAAGAAGGACAAATGGACAAAAATGAATAGATGAATAGTTAAGCTCGAAAAAGAAGAAGAAAAAAGATGAAACAGAGGAATATAGGTGAAAATGAAATAATGGTATGAGTGGATAAAATAAAAGGATTAAGAAGGACAAATGGACAAAAATGAATAGATGAACAGTTAAGCTCGAGCAGAGGCGGTCACTCCGGCTAAAAAGAAGAAGAAAAAAGATGAAATAGAGGAATATAGATGAAAATGAAATAATGGTATGAGTGGATAAAATAAAAGGATTAAGAAGGACAAATGGACAAAAATGAATAGATGAACAGTTAAGCTCGAATAACGGCCGTCACTCCGGCTAAAAAGAAGAAGAAAAAAGATGAAATAGAGGAATATAGATGAAAATGAAATAATGGTATGAATGGATAAAATAAAAGGATTAAGAAGGAGAAATGGACAAAAATGAATAGATGAATAGTTAAGCTCGAGCAGAGGCGGTCACTCCGGCTAAAAAGAAGAAGAAAAAAGATGAAATAGAGGAATATAGATGAAAATGAAATAATGGTATGAGTGGATAAAATAAAAGGATTAAGAAGGACAAATGGACAAAAAGGAATAGATGAATAGTTAAGCTCGAGCAGAGGCGGTCACTCCGGCTAAAAAGAAGAAGAAAAGAGATGAAATAGAGGAATATAGATGAAAATGAAATAATGGTATGAGGATAAAATAAAAGGATTAAGAAGGACAAATGGACAAAAATGAAAAGATGAATAGTTAAGCTCGAGCAGAGGCGATCACTCCGGCTAAAAAGAAGAAAAAAATAAAATAGAGGAATATAGATGAAAATGAAATAATGGTATGAATGGATAA
>NW_020871470.1:707346-722346 GCF_003789085.1 Penaeus vannamei | reverse complement strand
AGGACTGGCACTTTCTAAATTAATGGTTAAATGAATTATGATTCATAAAGAACGAATAAAGGAATAAGTGATCTAATTGATTAACAATAAAGTCGTAAATAAACTGATAGGACAACTTCAAGATTTGAGATTAATTTCTGTCACATAAAATGAGTAAAAAAAATAATTCCTTCGCATATTTTTCTTTCCTAAAACTTCACATAACTGCAGGATGATGTGTCAAGGCAAGATCCTTTCCCCCCGTTTTGGACTTCACCATTGTGATGTCTGTACTCACAGCTGAGTCGATTGAGAGGGACATTACACACACACACACACACACACACATATATATATATATGTCATTCTCCCTCCTTTCTCAAATCTCTTTTGAGAAAATGTTCAACTGCTGATGGCAGGAACGATAAAAAATATGATACTGTATACAAGTTTATTTACTTTTTTTTTTTTTTTTTTTGTATGTATGTATGAATAAGACGCGAGCAATCATACGCGATGCATCAGCTGATTGGTATAAACAGAGACTTGGCGAATCGGAGCACTTCAGAGCCCAAGGTGAGTTGCCAGATTTTCCTTTCCTGTAATTGACAATGGTCGTTTCGTGTTACGCTAGATGTTAGGTGTGTGCGGAAGAGAAAGAGATAGTGAGGAATAAGGAGAGAGAGATAGACAGACACTGATAGAGAGAGAAAAAAGAGAAACATGTTGCAGTCTATCAGAAATGCTTTGATTACAGGTAGGGGTCCTCAGTTTCTCTCTCTCTCTCTCTCTCTCTCTCTCTCTCTCTCTTATATATAATATTATATATATATATAATATATATATATATATATATATATATATATATAATTGTCGTCCCTCTCAGTCGACTCAGCTTTAGTACTGACACTAAATGGCAAGGTCAAAGTCGACTCAGCTGTGAATGACCATTGGTATGCTGACATCGGCGCCACCTTACCACATCATCCTGCGGCCAAGTACGACAGCGGTTCCGAAACCTTTTGCCTTCGTTACCCCGACAGTGTTGAGATGGACCGCCATCATCTAAATCAGTATTTCCCAACCGTTTTTACACTCCTAAGAAAAATTTTAATTTATAGGTTATTAATAAAGAAGATGTGTTTATACTAAATTTCATCAACAAAAGGAATATTCTTTTTCATTTTCTAATATGTTAACAAAAATCAATCATATAGACAAAAAAACATGTCCCAGATTATTTGAATAAACCCTACAAAAAATAATCACTTGCCTGAAATACCTACACATACAAAATAAAAAAAACTAACTTTAAAGCGTTTATATAAACGATTTTTCAATTCAATGGCTCATTTCTTCCTATTTCTTGACTATAAGTAATGAATAGATTAATTGCTTGTCTTCAAGATGGACACTTCTCGCAACCCTTGGAATGGTAACTCATACCCCCAGGGGGAGCGAGCACCCCTGGTTGGGAAACCCTGTTCTAAACCTATTCCTCTTCAGCTAAATGAAGTCTAAGGAAAGAAAAATATGCGAAGGTTTGATTCATTACCTGTTTTATGTTTTTTTTTTTTTTTATTTTATCGTGAAATATCAGTTTATTTACTTCTGTATTATTAATTAATTATTTATTTATTCGCCTTCATTATCAGTTTACTCCAAAGAACCATTACTTTAGGAAGTACCTGTCACCCCCAGCAACGGCTTCCCTCCACCCAGGGGGTATTTACCCTGTGAGAGAGCCGCCGCTTTAAGAACATGTCCCGACGTCCTCTTAGAAGTGGGACCAACCCTGACTTCAAAAGACTCAGCCACCGGTTCTTCTGACTACTGACATTCTTGGTAAGGGCAGAGTTTTCATGTTACGTGGGGTAAGGGGGGGGGAGGGTCTCAAAAGTAGTTGAACCAGGAATAATGAAATGTTTCGTCGATTCGTGAATGTTTTTTTTTTTTCATTTCAGAAGATTTCGAAAACTAGAATATGTTTTATTTATACAATATGTAGACTCTCGTGTGTGTGAATTAATTTCGGAATAGATATTCAAAGAAAACATTTTTTTTTTTTTTTTTCTTTTACCTAGTCTTTCATGAATCATGAAAAATAAATGACAAATCTTTAATATGTAGGAACCACAAAATATCTTTTGTGGATTAAGAATCGCTCAGTTAAAACATGAGGTATGTATTCATGAATACAGTATCTATATATATATATATATATCACTTGTATGCTTGAATAATCTGCATGTTCCATTTCGGTGGACAAATACTTGAACAGGATCCTGTCGGTTGAAGGTTGAGTTGCGGGTCGGGTCGGTTCCTAGCTGTGGACGGCGGGGCTGAACACGAAGTTCCCTCCCACGCTGGGCCTCCTCACGCACGCGCACGCCACGCCCAGTTCTTCCACGTCCAACACGTGAATGTTGGGTCCCCGACGAACCCACACGGGGATGTGGCGGGTCACTGGCACGCACTGGTGTCCGTCCCTGGAGCACTGGGATCCCCCGCACGTGCACACGGCCTCCAGGACCACCGCCGGGGAGTACATGGGCGGCAGGTCCCGGGCCACGTAGTGGGTGGGACAGTCTCCGATCAGCTCGGAAATGTGGATCCAGTCGGGGCGCAGCTGAAGCTCGGGTTTGATGTGGTTCTCGTGCAGGTTGGAGTCGAGCGCGGAACAGTTGATTCCGCGGTGGAGCATCTGGGACGTGTGCACGATGGGCAACGGCACCGCCTTGTACTCGGACCTGGAGGCGGCCTCCACCTCCTGCTCCGAGTAGTGCTGAAGGAGGCCGGGGATCAGCTCGTCCAGCTGCCGCTTGCTTTGAGGCCGATGTCGGATGTACGACCAGGGGCCTTGCTGTGGCGCCTGGCGTCCCTCCGACGGACGCCCGGCCACGTCGAGAGGAGGGCGGAAGGCCGAAGTGAGCGAGGGGAAGCCCAGTTGGAGGGCGAGCGAGGAGCGGAGAGGGACGAGCACCAGAAGGAGGAGGACGAGAGGCAGCGCCAGCTGGGACAGGACGGGAGCTGTGCGAAGCGCCATGGTTGACAAGTGGGAGTCGAGGGAAGCTGACCGCCTTATATACCAACCTCCGCAAGCAGACCACGTGCGCGAACATTATGTAATTAGCTGGCCGATTATTTCTAACAAGATGGAGATGAAGTAATATCATGATAAAGTAATATCATAAGCAGCGTGTGAATAATAAGCAGAGACCTCAAAAACCCACACATAGCAGACGTTACTCGAAATTAAAGGAAGTACTTAGATCAGTATATTCCCCAAAAAGTTTTTTTTCCATGTACCCTCCTTGTGTATGAAATAGCTAGCGAAAATGGAGAATAACGGTAAAATCTTTATAAATATACATAATCCCTTTTTTTCTCAAAATGGTCTCTGTCAAGTTATGAATAATTTCACTTCACGAAGAGATAAAGTCTAACACATAGGTGATCAAAAAACCTTAAACCCCCCTCCCCCACCAACTTCCCACCCCCACCCTAAAATCCCAGACATTTTCAAAACCTGTTAGACGTAACTTTTATAATGGTAACTTTTATTTTTTTCACACATCCTAACAAGTTTTCATCAACTATTAAAATCGTTAACAGGCGGTGCTTGCGCCTCTATATCAGCGTGAATAATTCTTTAGGTCAGTGGTTCTCTCAATTTTTTTTTTTTTTTTTTTTTTTTTTGTATCGTTACCCCCGTCTGTATATACTCCTTGGCAGATCACTTATTTCTTTAGTCTTTATTTTATTTCTAAAATAATAATAATATAAGTAGATAAATGAATTTAAAAAAAAAGAAAGAAAAACATAGGTGGGAATAATTGGTTATTTTGAGCATTTAGTCTGTAAGACATTACGTTTTTTTTAAAATTATACACACATCTTAATTATTTATTAGTACATGTATTTACATATCTATCTATCTATCTCACTCTCTCTCTCTCTCTCCTCTCTCTCTCTTTTCTCTCATCTCTCTCTCTGCTCCTCTCTCTCTCTCTCTCTCTCTCTCTCCTCTCTCTCTCTCTTTCTTATATATATATATATATATATATATATAATATATTATATATATATATACATTTATATATATATATTATTTTATTTATTTTATGTCTATTATTTATTTATTTATATTTATGTATATATATATATATATATATATTTATAATATATACTAATATATAATGTAAATGTATTTATGCACATACATTATTCAGAATGCACTTCTTGTGGGATCGACGTCATCGATCCAAGACGTCATCGATCCCATGACGTCATCGATCCA
This sequence comes from Penaeus vannamei, assembly GCF_003789085.1. Lineage (NCBI taxonomy): Eukaryota > Metazoa > Arthropoda > Malacostraca > Decapoda > Penaeidae > Penaeus > Penaeus vannamei. The sequence goes on along the minus strand of NW_020871470.1, from coordinate 718,067 downwards.
TAAGGTCGTGGCGTTGTTGTGAATGAAGAGATATGCGTCTGTATTACTTTGTTTACAACTGTGGTTCTAGGGGGGGGGGAGGCTGGTGGTAATTTTTGTCATATCCACAACGATGTATATAGTTGAATATGTATAGATTGATGGTGTTGTTGTTTTGTGTTTGTGTGTTTGTGTGTATGCGTGCGCGCGTGTGTGTGTGCTCCCACATTTCAATGAAAATTAATTGCTTAATTAGTTGTTTCGCCTATATTTAACGAAATGATACACCTTAATTTGTTATATTGATAGTAATGCCGTGTGTAAAGAAAAGAATAGATATCATGTTCTCAACATACAAAAAGTTGATAAAGAATAATAATATGAAAATGTTACGATTAGTCAAAAAAATAATAATATACTATAATTTTTTCGCACACACTATCGTAATGAAGTAGCACTCCACAGATGTATAATCATTGTATTACATCTTCCACCGAAAGTATACTATCCGTATTTCACTATTTCCTACCTTTCTGTTGAACACTATATCTTTTTATGTAGCAACTTTCTCAAATATTCCATCGCCATATTTTCCTTCTAAACTTCATTTTTTGTATTAATTTTTTCACAATTTGCTGTTTTTGTGTGTGTGTGTTCATTTCAATGTTTTCGTTACTGTTGATGTGTGTGTGTATAGGATAAAAATACAGACACATTTGAGAGAGGTAAGAGGTAGAGAGAGAGAGAGAGAGAGAGAGAGAGAGAGAGAGAGAGAGAGAGAGAGAGAGAGAGAGAGAGAGAGAGAGAGAGAGAGAGAGTGAGAGAGTGAGAGAGAGAGACGGGGGGGGGGAGAGATGAAGGGAAGAGAGTGAGAGGGAGAAAGAAGAATAGGTAGAGAGAAGAGAGAGAGAGAGAGAGAGAGGAGAAAGAGAGAGAGAGATGGGGGGGGGGAGAGATGAAGGGAGAGAGAGTGAGAGGGGAGAAGAGAAAGAATGGAGAGAGAGAGAGAGAGAAGAGAGAGAGAGAGAGAGAGGAGAAGAGAGAGAGAGAGAGAGAGAGAGAGAGAGACGAGAGAGGGAAGAGAGTGAGAGGGAGAAAGAAGAGGAGGTAGAGAGAGAGAGAGAGAGAGAGAGAGAGAGAGAGAGAGAGAGAGAGAGAGAGAGAGAGAGAGAGAGAGAGAGAGAGAGAGAGAGAGAGAGGGAAGAGAGAGAGGGAGGAGGGAAGGAGAGAGAGCGAGAGAGAGAGAGAGAGAGAGAGAGAGAGAGAGAGAGAGAGAGAGAGAGAGAGAGAGAGAGAGAGAGAGAGAGAGGAGAGAGAGAGAGAGAGAGAGAGAGGAAGAGGGAGGAGGGAGGGAGGGAGGGAGGAGAGAAAGAGAAGAGAGAGAGAGAGAGAGAGAGAGAGAGAGAGAGAGAGAGAGAGAGAGAGAGAGAGAGAGAGAGAGAGAGAGAGAGAGAGAGAGAGAGAGAGAGAGAGAGAGAGAGAGAGAGAGAGGAGAGAGAGAGTGAGTGAGAGAGAGAGAGGAAGAGAGAGAATATGAGGAAGAAAGGAAGAGAGAGTGAGAGGGGGGGAAGAGAAAGAATGTGTGTGTGTGTGTGTGATCGATAGACAGACAAACAAACACAGACAGAGACAATGAACGAGAAAAGTGAGCGCAAGGAGGAACAGCAAAGGAGACCAAAGAAAACGAGACAGAGAGAGGCTAGACTAATTTAAACAGAAACAGCCTGGGAATGATGAGGACATGACAAATATAACATTTGTGAATTGCTATCTGATTAAAGGACTGAAGATACTGCTGCGATGGAAATTGTACAAACAAAACAGAAGCTAAAAAATAAAGGACTTTGAAGTTGTATGCGTAAATTACGCTTTCGCGGAATTTTAGAGAAAAGTTATTAAGCCATTGTGAGCAATGAATTCAACTGCTTGATTTGGTGGTAATCACTTTCATTGAATTAGGAAGCTAATATTCTCTCTTTAATACTTGATGGACGTATGTTTCTGCACACGGGCTTTGGAGTAATAAAAAGTGAAGAAAAGTGAAAAGGTTAAAAAATTGAAAAAGTATAAAAAATTGCTTTATCATAAAGATCCCTGACAGATTATTTTCTTTCAGAAATTATTTTAACTATATTTAAGGTTTTATTGGAACCTTGCCTTTGGTTCATTACGAAATATTTCATACATTTCGACATATTAGTTTCCGTAAAACTTAATTAAACCTTTAATCAAGTATAGATTCATGTGTGTTCTATCTTTGGAGTATTTTTAAGTCTGGTTGGTATTAGGAGGAGGAAGAGGAGGAGGAGAAAGGAGGAAGAGGAGGAGGAAAAGTTGGAAGAGGAGGAAGAAGAAAAAAAGGAGGAGGAGGGAAGACAAGAGGAGAAGAAGGGGGAAGAGGTGAAAGAAGAAAAAAAGAGGAGGAAGGGGGGAAGGGAGGAGGAGAAGAAGGAGGAACAGGAGGAGAAGTTGGAAGAAAAGGAGAAAAACAGGAAGAGGAGGAAGGACAAAAACAGGTGGAGAAGGAGGAGGAAAAGGAATAGGAGGAAGAGGAAGAAAAAAAGAAAAAGAGGAGGAGGGGAGAGGAAAAGAGAGAGAACAAGAAGATACAGAGGGAAAATAAGGGGAAGAAGAAAGATAAGGAGCATGAGGGAGGGGAAAAGAGAATAAGAAAATACAGAGGAAAGATAAGGGGAAGAAGAAAGGGCAGGAGGAGGAGAAGAAGAAGAAGGAGGAGGAGGAAGAAGAAGAAGAGAAGAAGGAGGAGGAAGAAGAGGAGGAGAAGGAGAAAAGTGGAGAGTAGGGAAAGGAGAGAGAAGAGGGAAGAGGAGATGGAGGAATAAAGAAAAGAAGAACAACTACAGAGAGAACAAGAACAAAGGGAGGAAGAAGCAGTATCAGTAAATGATGAACGAAGAAAGGACAAGGAGAAGAAAAAAGAATAGAAAAGAAAGAAAAGTAAGAAGGATAAAGAAAAAATATGGATTGATTTATTCGAATATGAATTAATGATAGAAAAACCTATTAAGATTTATTATATATTTTTTTTCTTTCTTTTCTTTTCTTTTTTTTCTTTCTTTCTTTCTTTTTTTATGGGATAATGGTATCGTACTTAAATCGTTTATTGATAAATTTTATCAAGTAACCACAGACTCGACCAATTCCGGCCATCATAATGATTTTATTCAACATGCAATCGAATATGATTGCTATTTCGATACAGCTTGCAATCAACAAGGGAAAAGTTATAAGTGAATGAACAGTGTGAGCTTTTCAGACTAAGGTTCCAGAGCACCTTTTACTACTATGGTAAATTTTAACGTTTCCGAGACTGGAATATTAGGGCCAACTATGGAATCCAAGTCTCACTTTAGATCTAATATTTACTAGAACAGATTCAAAGAGTTTTCACCCGCAAGTTCGACAGCAGGGCAGCACCAACTCAAGATTTTTCTCGTTAAAATGACGGAGAGAAAGATACTTCATCATTATTTATGTCTGGAAGATCACTGGAACCTTGACACCGGATCCAAAAGTGATAGAAGAGGGTGAGGGGGGGGGGTTAAGATAAGACTCTCACCTTGGTAGGGCAGAAAGTGTTATCTTTCTGGTTTAATTGTTCAAAATGTGTAAAATCAAAGTTTCTTAATTCATGGGTCATGACTGTTTAATTTTTGCACCAAAGATTCTTCATAAACGCTACTCAGTGCTCTGTGTTTAAAGGACAGTTATGCAAATAGTTGAATTCAGTAACAGACGAACGGCCAAAAAGTGGAATTGAAAGTCCGAAGGCTGAATCAAAGTCTGTCACTCATGAAGTTCAGTCCATAGCAGCTGAAAGGCGATGGACAATTCCCCAGGATAACCCTAGCATGAGCACTCATAGGTATCTTGCCTAAACGTAACAAAAGTGAAGAAGACCTAATTTTCACTGTGGACCGCCAAACACAAGCAAATGCAGCAAAACCTCCTTGACTTCGGGTAAGGTTCCCACAACACTTCTATACGATTTTCAACGTCGAAGTTGTATTGGGTATACACTTTTGGAGTTCTGGACGAAGATGTGCGAATTGGGTTGTTATTACGCAATTCATATTTTGCAAATGATCAACCTAAAGTTTATCATATCTACTGTGCACCAAGATCGATCCAAGACGATGTTTGCTTTTGGTAAAAACATTACCAGTGATAAAGTGCGTCGAACTCAAATATGAATTTTTAAAAATAACCAAATTAACAAAAATTAAGCATCTATGATCTTTTTAACTCCTGATTACTATATCCAAGGTTACTAAGTGTCAGATTTATTTTCTCCATTTTCATTCCTGTCTATTTACTAAGCTCTCTTAAATCAGACAAATCAAATAACAGATACATGAAATCTTTATCCTATAATAATTTTCAAAGAAAACGGGTGGAAAAATTTGTTTCTCAGAAAATGTCAATTCACAGGAGAGACTTCTTTCCTTTTTTTAGATTTCTGATTTCTTTAGCGGAAGAACAAGGGTGACAGGAAAGGTTTTTAACAACACATGGACATATATAGGTCTTCAACCTCAAGACCTATATATGTCGTACCGAGAGAGAGGGAGAGGGAGAGGGAGAGGGGGAGAGGGAGAGGGAGAGGGAGAGGGAGGGGAGAGGGAGAGGGAGAGGGAGAGGGAGAGGGAGAGGGAAGAGGAGAGGGAGAGGGAGAGGAGAGAGAGGGAGAGAGGGAGAGAGGGAGAGAGGGAGAGAGGGAGAGAGGGAGAGAGAGAGAGAGAGGAGAGAGAGGGAGAGAGAGAGAGAGAAAGAGAGAGAGAGAGAGAGAGAGAGAGAGAGAGAGAGAGAGAGAGAGAGAGAGAGAGAGAGAGAGAGAGAGAGAAGAGAGAGAGAGAGAGAGAGAGATTAAATGAGTATTTGACATTGATTAAAGAAGATTACCATTATTGTTCAATTTATGCAATATGAATGAGAAACATTTCTGTCAAGATTAATTCAAAATCAAATTCATATCATTGCTATTTTCATAAATTTACAGTTAGGAGTCAGTATTTCCAGTTATAAGCAACCACAGCCCCAAAGTAGATATGAAGTGTGTATTAAGTCACCACATTTCTTAAATATTCTAATTTTCAATATTTGAGCATTAAAAAAATGCCATCAATACTCTAAATGATTCGACAAATATTTATGCAGTCTTAGTGAGGATGGTTAGAAATTGGTCGTTAAAGTAGAATAATTTTGTGGAAACAGAAGGTGCATTCACAATCGTCTATCACTTATACATACCATTGTCTCATAATTCTACCATATAAAGAGCTTTACATTTCAAGTGGGATCTGAATGTTAGATATTTATGGGAAAAAACTATTTTATTTTCTTATGTATGCAAGTTATGTCTAATGACTCATCTGTGAGCTTTGTACTCACTGTAACCTGCTTGGTTCTGTTACGAGTTGCATTACTTTTCTATTAATATTCTTTCTTTTATTATATATTTAAGCTGAGTAAAGTAGCATGAAGGATGGAAAAGGAGAAAATGCAAACCAAAGTATTAATGAGCAATTTTAGATTGAAATGTGAAAATCGGCCTTTTATTTTTAGTATCATGCACTTTTTCATATATAACATTCAATAGCTGATAATAGAGGCTGTTACCAAGAATTATGACAGGCAATCCGTATAGTTTTCATTCTTTGTCATTCATTCATATTTACAAATCTATTGATGGAACTTGACAAGTAAATGATGCACCTGGAAGATATTGCAGATACATTTCCCAAGGCTCCCACAATAATCTAGTAAATTTCCTATTTCCATAGGATGGTTGCAAGATGTTATTTCTGCTGAATATAAAGTACGTCTACTAAATCTGATACAAAGCAACTCTGATACAAAGCAGAGCAAAAAATCCGAGCCTAATCAATTTTTACACCTGTAGTGAGGCCACATTATTCTTCCTTCTAATTACTGTATATGGATCTAAATAAACTACAGCAGAGTACCTTATCATTTATTTTGTCTTGAAAATTATAATGGTCAAAATATATATATTGAGACAATTTAAATTAAATCAATGATCATTACTCAATGTTTCAGTCCATTTTTTATTCAAAAGTCTTTTTTAATAACAGTAAAGCCATTCATCTTTTAAGGTACATGTATACATAGCATATGTATTACAGGAACTGGACTACAGTTGACAATTCTTCACAAACAATTACTAAAAACATGTAATACTGTATTCCAACGGAGACTAGAAATAAATATCTTTAGATTTAGAAAAAGTCATCACAATAATACAACAGTCTTACACTATACAGTCCACATAATTTACATTTCAGTCCCTAAGAAATGGAAGTGTTTTATACATATATGTAATCTGACTTTTCTGATGTCAAATTAAATGCAACACTTATTTTCCAGTGGTTTTCCAGTCTATAACTTAAAAGTAAACATTTATCATTTGATACAAGAATCTGTCAACAATTCTTAAGCATCTGTGAGTGCTGCCACTCCAGGCAGAGTCTTTCCTGAAATTGGAAGATAGGAAATAAGTTAGTAAAACACCCCAAAAAATTAGTTTATAGTCATCTGGGTATATTTGGCACACATATCGAACTAGGAGCATTATTGGCTACTTAACTTTGTAAAATATATGAAGTCTATCTTTATTTCAGAGTATATCAAATCAATGTTTATTTCAGAGTACTAATTTTATTTTTCACTGCAAGTGATAGACATACCTTCCAGGAGCTCAAGAGAGGCACCACCACCGGTAGACACATGGGACACTTTGTCCTCAGTTCCCCACTTTGCACAGCAAGTGGCCGTGTCACCACCACCAATAATGGTTGTGGCGCCTGCCTTGGTCACATCTACTACCATATCCATGACAGCCTTGGTGCCATTGGCAAACTTGTCAAATTCAAATACACCACAGGGTCTGCAAGAAATACAGAATAAGGGGAGGTGGGAGCAGAAATGCCTGTATTCATGTTAAAACGTTCCTTTTTTTTCCTTGTACAATGAAACTACTTTGGTGATCTCTGTAAAACATAATTCCAAATATAATACCTTTCTGAAAGAAATCAGAAAGAAATCCATCCATTTCAAAACAAGTAATTCCTTTCAAATAAAAAAATAATTAAATATAAAATGGATGAAGATAACATAGATGAATGCATATATGATTAAAAGTAAAATCAGATTTCATCAAAATTAACATTGTGAATAAGAACAGAAAATAACAAAGACGAATCAATTAAAAACAAAACATAAAGAGGTCTACCGGGTACAAATCTTGTCAGAAATTTTACAGTAAAATTGGCACAAATGAATAAGACCTAATATATTGGTGATCCAATTATCTATCATTACTGGTCATGAATTAGATGCTGATGAATGGACCAAATTTTGCCTACTGGATCTAATTGCAACATTTTTCGTGCAGGATGCAATCAAGTGGGTTATTTTAATACCCAAATAGATTAACTTTTACATGATTAATTACAAAGTGAGGACTAAAGTTAAGAGAAACTGAAAGACAGTATATGAAGGGAGAGAGAGGACAGAGGATGGGAGAGGAGAGGGGATGAAGAAGAAAGGAGAAAAGAGAGAGGATGGAGGAGAAAAGCGAGAAGAGAGGGGAAGAAGGTGAGGAGAGAGGAAATCAGAGCAATGAAGTGGATGAGGGAGTGGTGAGTGGGGAGTGGGAGTGGGAAGAGGAGAGAAAAGGAGAGAGAGAGATGAAAGTGGACAAGGGAGTGGGAGTGGGAGTGGGAGTGGGAGTGGAGTGGGGAGTGGGAGTGAGGAAAGAGGAAATAGAAAAAAAAAAAGGAAGGGAGAGGAAAGAGAAAAAAGGGAAGGGAGGGAGTGGAGTGGAAGGAGAAGAGAGGAGATAGGAAAGAGGGAGGAGGGAGGAGGCAGGAGGAGGAGGCAGAGGAGGAAAAGGAGGAAAAGGGGAATGAACAAAAGGTGTATAGATTGGGATGAGAAGGGCAAGGTAAGGGGGAAGAGAAAAGAATAAGAATGAAACAAAACAAAAAAGCAAAGAAAAAAAACAATAATAATAATAATAATAAATAACTAAATAATAATAATAAAAATAATAACAATAACAATACCAATAAACTTTCAAAGGAAAAAAAAAAAATTTAAAAAGAAGACACAACAGAAAAAGAACCGCTAAAAAAAAGTCTCTCTCACCCGTTCCAGACAATAGTCTTAGCCCCAGACACAGCTGTCTTGAAGATCTTGACAGACTCTGGTCCACAGTCCAGTCCCATCCATCCAGCTGGAATGCCTTCGGCGGCTGTTGCAGCACCAACCTGAGGAAGGAGTTTTAGCCTCGGGTAAGATTTAGCAGGAGAGGTGTGTTTATATATACAAGTGAGTGAGGAGAGGGAGGAGAGAGGGAGAGGGGAGAGGGGTGTGTGAGCATTGGTGTGTATGGCGTTGGTGTGTGTGCGCGCGTTGGTGTGTGTGCGCGCGTGTGTGTGTGAGTGCGTTGGTGCAGCATGTTGGTGTGTGTGAGCGCGTTGGTGTGTGGTTGGTGTGTGCACGCGTTGGTGCGTGTGTTGGTGCGTGTGCGTGTGTGTGTGCGTGTGTGTATGTGTGTATGTATGTATGTATACATGTGTATATATGTGTATATATGTGTATGTGTGTGTATGTGTATGTTATGTATGTGTGTGTATGTGTGTATGTGTGTGTGTGTGTGTGTGTGTGTGTGTGTGTGTGTGTGTGTGTGTGTGTGTGTGTGTGTGTGTGTGTGTGTGTGTGTGTGTGTGTGTGTGTGTGTATGTATGTGTATGTGTGTGTATGTGTGTGTATGTGTGTGTATGTATGTGTATGTCTATGTATGTGTGTGTATGTGCGTGTGTATGTGCGTGTGTATGTGTGTGTGTATGTGTGTGTGTGTGTGTGTGTGTGTGTGTGTGTGTGTGTGTGTGTGTGTGTGTGTGTGTGTGTGTGTGTGTGTGTGTGTGTGTGTGTGTGTGTGTGTGTGTGTGTACGTGTGTGTGTGTACATTCAAGCATGTGACACCCAGATATTGAAAAAGTACTGAACTTACATTTGCATTTTCATCAAACTTGTCCGCTGTCACAAAATCAACCGGGAAGTGCAATTTGACGTTCTTCTCCTGAGCCTTTGCGATCAATTTGTCCACAATCTTGGCGCCTTCCTCATCATACAGAGAGGTTCCAATCTGCGGGAATGAAGGAAAAGTAGCTTATAAAGAATTAATTCTTATTCAGAACTGTAATTAAGACGAGACATGCACCCAAGACTCCTACACACAAATCACATATAATTCTCTAAAACCACTGACTACGCACTTCAGGTACTGTGCACTATACAAGGAAAAGTCTACTCATATACCCGTGTTTTTTACAACAATAAAAGGATACACCATCTTCCTATGCTCATTAAACTAACCAAAAATAATACAAGAAGTCAAAATAATCCTAAATAAAAGTAGCAAGCTCTATAATAAATGTACCTAATCAAAAAGACTTTCCAAAAACACTCAATTAGCCATATACTGTCAAATGTACTTTTCCATCACAAAGTTGCCGTCCCTTTGACAACATATACTATTACCAAAGAGTGGCGTATTTCGTGTGCCTCACCTCCATGTTCTTTGTGACCTTGAGGAATGTGAAGGCCATGCCACCAACAATCATCATCTCGTTCACGCGGTCCAACATGTTCTCGATCAGCTGGATCTTATCCTTGACCTTGGCTCCACCCAGGATAGCAAGGAAGGGCCTGTTGAGAGCAATTTGGATCCATTTAGTAAATATAACTTAAAACAATAAATATGAAGCTTATCTAGAAATTGTTAAGCTACAATCCAAAAAAATTTAGTACTATCATGCTTATGTAACAATCATAAATTATCTTGTGCAAGTTTTGGATATACTTTTCTTTATACATACTATTTCTTTAATATTTCATTTGATATTCCAAATACTTATTTAAAAGTGTAGAGATTGAAAAATAGTGTTACTTTTATGATGCAGTTCTATTGTAAATAATCATCTAATATCACATGAACTTTTTATATCACTGATAAAATAACTTCCTTTTCAGAAAAAAATATTGAATTAAATTCCATAAAATACAGATTAAAAAAACTAACCATAAAATGTATAATAAATGATACTGCTAAATCTCTTTACATAACAAGGACACATACCTCTCTGGGCTTTCCAGGGCTTTGGCAAAATATGTAAGTTCTTTCTTGAGCAAGAAACCTGAGGCCCGCTTCTCAAAGCCCTCCCCAACCATGGAGGAGTGAGCACGGTGGGCAGTTCCGAAGGCATCATTCACATACACATCTCCAAGTTTCCGCAAAGAGGTACGGAATTCTGCCACTTTGGCAGGGTCAGCTTTTACCTGTTTGCAAGTTTGGTACATTTCCATTAATATGGAGTTCTTTTCAAGCCAGAGCTTTAAACATTCTAAAAAAAAAAAAAAAAATGTTTCCCTTTCCTGAACTGTTATCAGTAACTAAATACACAAGATACAAATTATAAAACTTTAAAAATTATCAGAATACCATACCTTAGCACCGGATGCATCTACACCCTTGCCCTCCTCCTCTACGTGGAATCTAAGGTTCTCAAGGAGGATGACAGAGCCGGCGGGAGGATCAGCACAAGCAGCTTCGACCTCGGCACCAACGCAGTCAGGGAGGAAAGTGACATCTTTGCCCAGAAGCTTCTTCAGTTCCTCAGCCACGGGAGCCAGAG
>NW_020871470.1:689846-692346 GCF_003789085.1 Penaeus vannamei | reverse complement strand
ACTATGAATACAACCCGTCCCAATCACGGCCTTCCGCCCAAACCTGCTGACCTCCCTACCCCCCCTCCCCTCCCCCTCCCACCCTCCCCGCCCACTCACTTCACGAAAATTCTGGCCTGGAGGGCGCGGTTTGAGGGGCCGCTGCTCCGTGGGAAATCCGGCGAAGTGGGGAGAGGGAGAGGAGGGAGGAAGCGACGAGATGATACGAGGTGAAGAAGAGGAGAGTAGTAAGAGGGAGAGGATTGAGGAGAGGGCAGGGAGGCGAGAGGGAGAGGGAGAGGGAGGGGGAGGGAGAGGGAGAGGTGAGAAGGGATAGAGGGACGGGCGAGGGAGGAAGGAGAGGGAGAGACGAGAGAGGATAGAGTTGTGAGAGAGAGAGAAGAGAGGCGAAGAGAGAAATGGAGAGGGAGAGGGAGAAGCGCAAAAGAGAAGAGGAGGATGGGAGAAGGAGAGACGGAGAGTGGTTATAGAGGAGATGAGAGAGAGAGAGGAGAAGGAAAATGGAGAGGGAGAGGAGAGAAGGAAAGAGAGAGGAGAGGCAGAGAAAGGAAGGAAGAGAACGGAGTGGGTGGTAGAGAGAGAGGAAAAGAGAGAGAGAGAGAGGGGAGAGAAGGATTATTGAGGGAGAGGGGAGAAGGGAGAGCGGAGCGGGAGGTAGAGGGAGAAGGGAGGAGAGAGGAGAGAAGAGAGGGAGGGATACGGAAGACGGGACTACGGAGACGGAGTAGGGGAGACGTAGACGGAAGACGGAGACGGAGAGACGGGGACGGAGGGAGACGGAGACCGGGAGACCGAGACGGAGACGGAGGACGGAAGACGAGACGACGAGCGGAAGACCGGAGACGGAGACGGCAGACGGGACGGAGACGGACGGATGAGGGAGAGGGAAAAGGAAAGGGAGAAGGAGAGGGAGAAGGTGATATGAAGGGGAGATAGAAGAGAGAGAAGAAGCCGACTTGGAGGAGGAAGGAGAGGTGAGAGAGGAAGAGGAAGAGAGATAGAGATGGAGAGAGAGGAGGGGAGAGGAGGGAGGAGGAGAGAGAGGAGAGAGAAGAGAGAGAGAAGAAGAAGAGAGAGAAACAGACAGACAGACCAGACAGAACAGACAGAGACAGAGACAGAGAACAGATGAGAGAGACAGAGACATGCGAGAGAGGAAGATGAGGCAGAGAGAGAGAGGAGAGCGGACAGAGGATGTCTGTGAGAGAGAGAGAGAAGAGGATGGGAGAGAGAAGGGGGGAACAGAGAGAGAATAACAAACGAGGAAAAAAGAAAGAGAGAGAAAGAGAGAAATTTTACCCCTGTGGATCAACGAAAAAGTAAACACAAACGGAACGCCCATATGTCGCCTAAGCCCCGCCCACAAGCCTCATGACGCTGGCATTGACATATGGAATGGTCGGGGTGGCCGTGGGGTTGGCGTGGATAGGGGGGTAGGGGTGAGTTTTGGTATTGCATTCACGATTACGATATGTGTATATATTTGTGTGCTCTTTTATACACACACACACCACACACACACACACACACACACACACAACACACACACACACCACACACACTACTACACCACACACACCATATATATATAATATATATTATATATATATATATATATATATATATATATATATATATATATATATATATACATACATATATATATATATATATATATATATATATATATATATTATATATATTATTATATATAATATATATATAACCACACACACACATACCATACATATTTATGGTTTGTTATATTATATTATTTATATCGTTGTGTTATGTGTTGTGTGTGTGTGTATCTGCGTCTGTTGAAAAGCTATATAGATATTAATCCCTTCATTCTACAGTATTGTTTTATTGTAGAACATAGCGAGTGATGTGAATGAAGTACATGAAACCCAAAGCTTTATTCAGAATAGTGCTTTGTATAAAATAAGTGAAGAAGCAGAATTAATAAGAGAGAGAGAGAGAGAGAAAGGGGCGCGGGAGAGAGAGAGAGAGAGAGAGGAGGAGAGGAGAGAGAGAGAAGAATAGAGAGGAGAGAGAGAGGAGATGGAGGAGAGAGAGAGGAAAGTCGGAAGGATGAGCGCGAGAGAGAGAGAAAATGAGAGAGAGATTGAGTGATGAGAACGGGAAGAGGCGGGGAGAGAGGGAGATCGGAACCAACACCCAACACACACACACGAGAGAGACACGAGCAAGAAGGAACAGGACAGACAGACAGAAGACAGACAGACAGACAGAGACGAAGAGAGAGGACGAAACCGAATCGAACGCAGACACAGATTTGTGAGTAAGAGATAGATAGATATAGAGATATGATAATATTATATATATTATATAATATTATTGTGCTCTGATAATAAGAGAATACAAGATACATACATACATATTTATATATAGAGAGGTATAGTAATAGAGATATTAGCTGATTATAGTAAGGATAGTATATATTATAGTAAATATATATTATATAGTTTGATAATAT
>NW_020871470.1:665533-668532 GCF_003789085.1 Penaeus vannamei | reverse complement strand
AGAGAGAGAGAGAGAGAGAGAGAGAAGAGAGAAGAGAGAGAGAGAGAGAGAGAGAGAGAGAGAGGAGAGAGAGAGAGAGAGAGAGAAGAGAGAAAGAGAAGAGAAAGAGAAAGAGAAAGAGAAGAGAAAGAGAAAAGAAAAGAGAAAGAGAAGAGAAAAGAAAAGAGAGAGAGAGAGAGAGAGAGAGAGAGAGAGAGAGAGAGAGAGAGAGAGAGAAAAGAGAGAAGAAAGAGAGAGAGAGAGAGAGAGAGAGAAGAGAGAGAGAGAGAAGAGAGAGAGAGAAGAAGAGGAGAGAGAGAGAAGAGAGAGAGAGAGAGAGAGAGAGAATGAAGGGAACAAAATGAGAGATAGAGCACATAAGAGAAAGAATGTAAGAAATAGAATGCAAGAGACAGAGTGAGTGTGTCGGGTGAGAGTGAATAAGAGAGAATGAGAGCATGAATGAGAGAAATAAAATGAATGACAAGGGGATAGACTGAAAGGACTAGAATGAGAGTGAATGAAAATGAAGACTAAAATGAGACAGATAAAAGAAATTGGAGAGGGAGAGAATGAGGACTAGAATGAGAGAGTGAAACAGAGAAAGAGAATGAGGACTAGAAAGAGTGAAATAAATTGAATAAGAGACCGAGAGAGAATGAGAGGGATGTGAAGAAAGGAGGGCTGATGGACTACAATGGGAAGAGAGAAACAGTTTGGGTAAATGTAAAGAGGAAAAATATTATAGGCCTTATGAAGAATAATCAAAAGATCAGAAAAACTTTGAACTTTATTTTACCCTATACATCATATATACATACATCATACAACAGGAGTAAACTTATGAAATACAAAAAAACAGAATTTCTATATACATTTACAACTTAATTTGCATTTCTGAGATCTACATCTGTTACTTGATTCATACGTTTATTCAGCTTCAGCAATGATAATGTTTTGTTGAAAAATGCTGGCAATTTTGCAGTGATGAATATATTTTTTCCTTCGATAATTTCTGGTAGCAAAATTGATCTACTGTGAAGGAAAATTGGGAGGTCACGCACCTTACTCTGCTTTATTTTGAGACTTGTAAGTGTGTCCCCTGGAAGCCGCTGAAAAACAATGATAATATTTAAACAATTTTAAATAATTTACTGAAGCACAAACAACAATTAATTTATATTTTCTTTTATCAAGTACGAAGGCCACTAAGTTTCTCCAAAGACTATTTACAGCCAGGCTTTTCCAGTAACACAGTAAATGACACTTAAGAGTCCATTTGCTCTAGATAATGTGTATGAATTTCCAAAGAAAAGTTGTTATTTCACAATCTACTTCAAAATGTTACTCAGATTCATTAATCATATTACTACTAAAAGATTAAATGTTATTCCTGTGAGCTATTTCTCTTATACTTAGATACTTAACACATTGTGCTAGGGTGGCAAGAAATACATCCCATGTGTTGTGATTTTAATTCATTTATTGTTTACACACAGGTGGCTCCATAAGTGCAGTCAACAAGCAGTTATTACTAGTTCTACTTATCTCATTAAATTACCTTAACAATGTAAGTAAAACTGACAAAAAAACTATCAGACAGTACATATTCTTGTGGTCATGGGTTATCAATTGCCACTAATATAATATATATATATATATATATATATATATATATATATATATATATATATATATATATATATATAGTGCCATGCACTGAAAGTTTTTAGATTAATGTTACATTTATTATCTGACTAAAAAGACAAAACAAAATATTTTTAGAAAAGAAAAATGATTTATATAAATAAACTTACCTGTGGTGCCAATTTTTGCAGATGAGAGTATTTGTGATCACCTAAGACAGGGCATGCCAGTCCAAACCCGAGATGGACACGGAGCTGGTGCTTCACTCCAGTTACAGGTGACAACTCAATTAGAGATGTACCATTAGCCTTGGACAAAACCTGTAAAAATTTAATATTAAATAAACTTACCCAACATTTTATATACAATTTTTTTCACATAAATTTAAAAACACTTTCATTAAAATGAACAAAGGCAATCTTTCGAACAAAGGATTAATAAAAACCTTTCAAAAATTCAAGTAGATTTAAAACTGTTCAGTCAGTAAATACTCACATGTCCCTCTTTTTAAACATACCTTGAATTCTGTGATTGCCTGTTGTCTGCTTCCTAAAGGAGTCTTAAGTCCTGGGACATCTGGACACAATACCATTCGTCTTCGACCATCAATTAAGCCTTCAACGATAGGTATGTCAATCACACCTATTATAAGAAAAACATCAAAAATATGATTAATATCATTTTCAGCTCACACACACACACACACACACACAAATCAAAATTATACCTTTATTTGCACTAGTCATTACATCAAAATATTCATAAAATATTAAAGATTTTTAAATATGAATGTTTGGTTATACCTGCAACTTACATAACATAAATCTGAACATGTTTAAGATATCAGCTTACATTCAAAACACAAACACAGAATTAGAGTTTTTCTTAACTTTAACTGCCTATTCATACAGGATATTTTTTCAATACATTAAAAACTCTTTTTTTCCCCTTTAAAAGTCCAAATCATATAAGTCTATTTTCCCCTATATGTAGCAACTTTCTATCTTTTAAACATATGGCAAACTAAACAGGCACTAACAGAGATAAAGCATAGCACAACTCTTGACTTTAATGTCACAGTAACTACTGATACAATATTTGACCTTTCTGTATGGGGTGATGAAAGATGTGAGCCAAAACACATGTATCAGTACTATCTTCTAGTGCAGTTAGGGCAGAGCTCATTTAACTTACCATGAAGAGGCTTTGGTATGCCTTTTGTAATGCCCCAGTATGTTTTTTTTACTTGACGTTTCTTGAACATTTTCTTTAAAGTGCTAGCCATTGCTGGAGTCCTTGCTAAGAGCAGCACTCCTGGGATAAGATAAAATAATCTGGATTAATAAAAGTAAAAATCTAAATGATAAAACATG
>NW_020871470.1:650533-658033 GCF_003789085.1 Penaeus vannamei | reverse complement strand
ATATCTATATATCTATATATCTATATCTATATCTATATCTATATATCTATATCTATATATCTATCTATCTATCTATCTATCTATCTATCTATCTATCTATCTATATTTACATGTTACTAGGAACTGTATTTTTAAGTGTTTACGCGCATAAGAATTAACGTTTCAATACTATTAATCAGTTTATTCAACATGAACAAGCCAATCTAGGCCAAGGAATAAAAAAAATCTACCTGAGAACACAGAAAACGCAACTCAGAAACTGAACACAGAAAACATTATAAGAAAAATGACACACACATACATATATGTGTGTGAGTGATTTTTTAAAATAATGTTTTCGGTATTCAGCTTCTCTGTTCCGTTTTCTGTGTCCTCTGGTAGAAGTTTTTATTTCATGGTCGAGATTAGCTTGTTGTTCATGAAGAATAAACTGATTTCCAGTATCGAAACGTTAATTCTTATCAAAACATCTTTTAGAATGCTTGTAAACACTTAAGATACAGTTCCTAGTAAATTCGACTTTAGTCCCTCTCGCCAGACTTTGTCATTGGCTTTTGAAGTGTCTGTGGATGTTGGCTACGGCCTCTACTTTCTACCGTTGCTTGCTTTTATGTAGGATGTTTAGGCAAGCTCTAGGAACTTGTTCTGAAGTTTTCCCAATCAAGGTAATCTACTGTTTCTAGTGGACTGGGTCTGAATATAACTATCATTTTAGCACGCCTCCATGTAGAGCGGTTTTGTGTTTTGTCGATGGTGGCAAGGCCAGCTTCTTCATTCTCTTTTGTTCAAAGTGTGCAACATTTCTCGGCAGATTACGTCAATGGCCAGTTTTCCCACAGGTTTTACTATCGCGCGCGCGCGCGTGTGTGTGTAGTGTGGTGTGTGTGTTTGCCAACAAACAGGTGTTCCAGGGAAATATCAGATACAGTTATGTATATCCTTGATTTTTAAAATTCTATTTTGTTCTAAGCATAATTCCGATCCCAAACATGCAATATATTTCCTATTCTTTTACGCAGCTTTCCATGGCGATCCGCAAAGTACAACTTCAATCAAATGTATGCCAAGACCTCTTTCCTCTCTCAGAGCCCGCTTGAGCGTCCTCCACATTACGCCGACGCTCGTGGCGCTGTGGGCGGCGACGGTTACATGGAGTAGCGTAGGTGCTGACGGCATGATGTGCTGATCAACCTCACCATAAGCACTCCCGGAGATGTGAACATCTACAAGTCTTTCCAGACGAACGAAGAAAATCTGAAGAGGTTTAACCTGACGGCGGAGGACATGTCAGAGGGAAATGTTCATCTCAACTCTCATGGCGAGGTGAAGAATGAGCAATATTAGAGTGATGATTGGGAAAAATGTTTTATTTTTTATGAGGACTGTAGGAGGTACGTGTGTACTAATGCTTTAGGATGAATTCCAAAAACTTATGATGGTCCGACTTTCTGTCAATCAGAGAAGAAATGCATAAGCAGTCAGGCTGTTAAGAATTGCCGATAGCAACGAATATAGCAAAATGTACAAGATAACCCAGTCAGTCAACTCAAATAATCAAATCAATTACTGACAGACCTGTTATATCTCCTTTAGGTTGACGAGATCGAAGTGAAAGGAATGAAGATTCCCTTGCATCTGGACCTGAGGAAGGAAATCGAGGGGCTAACCTACTCGTATCTGACGGTGGACAAGAAGACTTGGTCAGCGCGTTGGCGACTTCAATAATGTCACTCTTTGATGATTTTAAGGGTTTGTCCTGTCGTTATTATTGTTTGCATTTATCATTATTACTATCATCATCTTGTTAAAATGACTATTATCAGATTATAACTACGATGAGCATTACACCATCATTATTCTTATAATCAATAATAAACAGTAAATATTCAACTTTTGCAATTGTAAGATTAAGTATAATCAAAGTTTAGTCATATTAAACACAACATAAATCTGACTCTTTTTTCCAGATGACCCTAATCTGGTGCCCGAAAATATGACCTGGACTGGTCCTTAATTCCTGCGTATACCCCAAATCCTGCAAATATATCCTTGAAATCGGGTGTGATGGAAGCCAGTATCCACTTTAATAACGATACAGTACGTAATGTTCAAAAAAGCCACAAAGGCTGTTATTTCTGAGAATAGGCACTACTCATCCACATGTACAGTTCCACATTTATCATTATAATCTCTTGCTTCTCATTGGAAAAATAGAATGGAGGGTTTCCGTCAGTGTAAGCTTCACACAAGAATAAAATGATCGTAAAGAGAAGTATCATTTTAAAAGAAACAATTACAGAAAAAAATGATTAGACTTCAATAATTCATAAGCGTTTTGTTGTATGTGCTGCATAACAAAGCAGGGCCTGACTGTGATTAGGTCTTGTTCCTACAGAAATAGAAATGGAAATGGAACAGTAATTCAAACTCTGCCATCATATCCGATTTTTACTGCAATTAGTAAGTCGAGAAAAAAATTCTGAGTTGTTGACAAGAAAACTTGAGAAGAAGCGAATCCCCTTACCCAAATCACATGTAAATAAAAAATAATATTATTCATTATTATCAAATGTGACAAAGACTTGTCAACTAGCTTGCTACCATTTTCGAAGAAATAAGAAATCCAACAATGATTTACAACTTCCGAACACATATGCCAGTATTAATGTAATCAGTGTGATATATGCAAATGCAAATGCAAAAGATCGACAACTATAGCCTAGTCTAGCAAGTCAAATATTATAATTGAAGATCGTGAACAGTCCTGCCAGCTGTGTGATTAACCCTGGGACTGGGCGGAGCCTCATGTATATCCAAATAGCACAAAACAAATTTCTTCCTAGTTTGGAGGAAAAAGAAAAAAAAAAAAAAAGTATTTTAATATTTTGAAAGTAATGTTACTAGAAAATGCTTGTTAGTTGATATCAATTTAATGTGAGGTTAATGGAGTCATACCAAGGAGGCTATCAATGTAAGGTGTTGGCATGTGGAGTGGAGGGAAATTAACTAAGTTGGTATCTCGCTTTTTGAAGATCCTTATATATGTAGTTAGATTTCATTCAATGAAGTAACAACATCAGGCCAACAGCAAACAAAATCAAGCTGAATTAAATGTAAAAAATCAGTGGACTGTTGCGCTTGCAATCTGTAGAATCACTAATCTTAGTGAATGAAATTCAGAGTTATGATATATGTTACTGAATCAGTATACGGGAAGAAAGTGAAGCTCAAGGCACTCTGTTTAACAATATCGCGTTAGAATGTCAACCCATTACAATAAAGCGCTTTCCCGCCTCAAAATGGGACGGAGCTTAGGTTAAGTCACCCGGTGGTGTCATAGCTAGCCAATAAGGACACAAATTGTTTCCAATAACGGATTGTTTTTTATTATTCATTGTCATTATCAGTATTAGAAGTGCAACAAAAATCGACACTTGTTTAAGCTTGCGAAGTTATTTTTTGTTACATTGAAGCTTACAAAACAAACAGCAAAAAGTCATTTTTCGTTTAGTGTTATCACAGATCTAATTGGGATAACGCTACCTTCTTTTACACACCTTGTTCATACCAGGCAGTCAGTATTTGGGGGAGACTGCAGCTCCAATGGAAAGTCTTTATTGTCACTGCCAGCGTAATCATTTTTCTTAATTGCAAACTGCGACACAATTACAGCGTATGTTTTTCTTAGTATCTAAATTAACTCGAAACTGCTCTATTGGCATACTGAATTAATGACGTTTGTCCTAGCAGTATTTTTGATTTTTGTATTGTTGCCTTTCCTCAGCTGTTGTTCGAGTATTTGAAGGGGAAGTGAAAGTGGGGAAGTGGGTGCCCATCTCCCTACACCGGATTGTTCCTTCGAGTCATCAATCCTCACACTCGACAGCTTACCTTCAGCAAAGTACTTTTCAACCGATTACTTCATGGACAAGGAATTCTTGAGAATATACGGAACCTCAAGAAAGGTCGAATTCCATCGTCGCTTCCTTTGTGGGTGCTTCAATTTTCCTTCTATTGCATTTGTTCACTGTGAAGCTTTATAGCACCTGTATAATAATAGATGTGAAATAATATGTGTACCTTCAAGATTCATAAACGGTTTTCATGCATTGTTTGAGAGATTGATTCCATGTAATATGCATTAGTTTCTTATTGCAACTTCGCCTTTACTTTCTTGCTTCTATTATTCTGCAGCAAATATTCAGTACACAACAGCCACAGGTACTTGACTCCATGCTTCTTTTTTCAGTACGACGTAACTGGCCACTTTGAAACACCAGTGAGGGACGCCCTTGAGGAATGTGGATCTTTCGCAGCGCAGCACCTCAGATTCCGTGACCTTTGGGCGTGGGTGTGGCAGGTGGGCGGAGCGACCTTAGCAGAAGGATTGGTCACCAACCAAAATGGAATCGAAACCATCCCACCGCCTTTGTACTTGTCCCTGCAGATACCAGCGGTCAATGCATCAGGTACCTGTCTTCAAATGCTTCATTCGTAATTCCGTGGGTAATAAAAACAGAAAGGATGAAAAGATACGTTTGTTCTGTTCCAAAAAGTTTTTTTTCTCTCTCCTCAGAGCGTTTCTGCGAAGACTGGCCGACGGGTGGCACTTGGGAGAAGAGGAAACAGTTTTGTGATACTTACGACGGATATGGAGATCTGTGTTCTTGCGACAACCCTTTCCCAACAACCGCCGATAACCCGAAAATGGTATTTGGGTGCCTGGATGGGATAAAATCTATAGTGGTGGTTGGTGTCTGAAATAATGAACTAAAATGCCTTTAATCTGGAACCGTTAAAGCCAGTATAATAAATTTTAACGCCAAATATTACTGTTAACCTAACAATCATAATGATGGTCTGTATGAAATCTCATTCTATAAAACATGATCTTTGCTAGGACACATGGCGTGAAGACATTGGCATCTTGCTGGTGACAGGGAATCGCCCGCAGTATTTATATAGGTGAGTGCATTTACCCTTTATCACTGACAGGTCATTAGATTATAGATATTCAGCTTAGTCGGGCTATGTTAAGTTGATAGGTTAGGGATCGTTTAATGTCACGTGTTTCACTGCGTCATCTTGGACCAGGAACATTGAGAGGTACATTTTAGATTATCTAAGGTGTAAGCTTACACTGCTGAGATCAAATATATTAAATACTATAGCCATAGTCATAACAAAATGTAGCCACCATTAGTTACGTAGGCCTATCAAGCGCGTTCCTTGTTTTTAACAGGCTGTTACGCCAAGTCCTTCTGCAACCTGGCGTGAATAAGACGCAGATTTTCGTGTCCATTGACGGATTTCACGAGGAACCTGTGAAACTGGTGGAGATTTTTGAACTTAAGTACCTAATTCATCATCCAGTAGGGGTAGGATCACCAAGGATTTCTAGGTAAGTGGAGGAGCTGACACTTTCCCCAAAATCATCATCATTATCAGCAGCAGCAGCAGTAGTAGCACCATCACCACCAGCACCACCATCTTCATATTCATCCTCATCATCATCATCGTCATCATCATCATTACCTTTAATCATTATTATTATTACTATTATCATCATTATTATTCTCATTATCATCATTATTACTATAACTGTCACTATTATTGTTATTATCATCATTATTAATGTTTTTATTATCATTAATATCATTATTATTGCTATTATTGTTATCATTCTCATCCTTTATTATTTTCTTATTATTTTCATGCAAATGAGATTATTTGTATTTAAAAATAATTTCCATTTCCATTCGACCCTCTGCATATTCATCATTGTTATAATAGATTTTTCTGAAATGTTTAACAGAGGTGTGTCTTAGCCTAACTTAAATACCATTAATTTTTGGTTGCGATCCGGATATTGTTTGTCCGTTTGTTTGCAGGATAACGCAAAAAAAAAAAAAAAAATTATATATATAATATATATATATATATATATATAATAATAATATAATATATATATATATGAAATTTTAACTGGAGGTGTGCCTTAGCCTAACATAGATTGCAATAAATTTTGGTGGTGATCCGGATCATGATCTGTGTTATTTAAAAGATTGCATCATTGCCTCCGCCAAGGAGATTAGGTTTACGGGCGTCATCTGTGTACTTGAGAAAGGTGATTCTAATGTAATTATTTTAGTGCGAATATTTTTTTTTTTATTGCATCAGTGACCTTATTGCCTTGGCGGAGGTATGCGTTTCTAGTTAGTATTATAATTATCATCATAACGCCTCCTTTTTTTCTCCGTATGATATAGCACTCGTACTATAACATCATTCCTTGTTAGGCATCTGAGGTTTGCTCTCTTCAAAGGCCTGAAGGAATTAGACACCGACAAATTCATAGTTCTTGAGGACGATCTTCTCCTTTCACCAGATTTTTATTCGTAAGTGCAAGACATGTTTATAATGCACGTATATGCATCACACACACACACACACACCACACACACACACACACACACACACACACACACACACACACACACACACACACATACACGCACACACACACAATGTATATATATATATATATATATATATATATATATATATATTATGTGTGTGTGTGTGTGTGTGTGTGTGTGTGTGTGTGTGTGTGTGTGTGTGTGTGTGTGTGTGGTGTAGTATAGATATAGATTTATGTATATATGTATATAATATATATATATATATATATATATATATATATATATATATTTAATATACGAGTCTGATGTATACAGTATATATAGTCTGACAAGAACGGTATGAAAATAATCAGCATACATTACTTAAATATTTTAGGTAACATAATAATCTATTAAGAAAGCGACAGTACTCAGGCAGTCACCTAACCTAACCGTCCCTCCTGTTCCTTGGGCCAGATACATGCAACAGACGTCCGCCATCTTGGACACGGACAGCACAGTGTACGGCGTCTCCGCTTACGCCCACTTCTCCTACAACCACACAGCCAAGGACGCAACCAGACTAAATCGTGTCCATTCATTCCCGGCGTATGGTTGGATGGTCAGGAGGAGATTCGTGGAGGAAACGTTGCGTGGCCGCCTGAGTTGCTGTGTACTGTTAGTCACGTGACATGATGGTTTGTTGGTGAAGGATGGGAGGTGGGCTGGTGGGTGGATGGTGTGGTTGATAGAGAGAAAGAGAGGAGAGAGGAGAGAGGGAGGGAGAGAGAGACAGAGACAGATAAAGACTGATAATGAAAAATAATTCTAATTCACCCATAAACTTCCCTATACCTCAACCAGGGGCTTCAACTAGGGGGCTGGGGGGCAGTTTTCCCCTTAATATCTGGCTGGACCCCGTCCCAAGGGCCATAGCCACACGTCTTTTGCCTGAATTACGCCTGTGCAGCTCTTGTTATAGCTTACAAAAGCCCCTAGAATAGCTGGTTAAAAGAAAAAAAATATATATATCGGGGAGGTTCGCAGCGCCCTAGAAACTGATTATTCTCGCCCGCACCCCCCCCCCCTCCCCCAAGAA
>NW_020871470.1:638033-645533 GCF_003789085.1 Penaeus vannamei | reverse complement strand
AGAAAATTGTTTTCTGCCTTATCACTGCTTATGGACTCCAGCAGCAACTGTCATTTTCACATAACATATTGTGCAATACTTTTGAGAAACTTCACATACTGAATTACAAAAATCTAATAGGAGGTATGTTACTGACCTTAATATAATAGTTTGAAAACCAGGTTAACTGAAAATTTGTTAAAAGGCCTTTTAAGGTCCTTTATTCTTTTCCATTTTATTTTTTCATATTCAGGTATCAAGGAAAGACCAGTGCTTACATATCTCCACACTGACAAAGTATTTAAATTTAGCAAATCTGCCTATCTTACTTTAACTAAGAGGGTAAGGTTAAGACATTTATAATTAATCAAGTAATAAAATAAAGTATTAAAGAGAATCTTAGCAAACATTATAAATCAAACCAGTGTATATCAAATTTATCCTGATTTCACACAATGAGATTCAAAAGAGCAACTCCTCTATCAATTTCATAACTCATATTAAGATTTGGAACTTCTCAAGCTTCTAAGAGAACACTGCTAGATTAGAAGTGCTAAAGTAGTACTTATATTCAGAGACACTTGGGACACCTTAGATGGAGAGCTGGACTGGAATCTGTACCTTACAGCTAATCACATCGAGCTGTCTCGCGCCACAGCCAACAGTGTTTGGCTGATGGGTGCAAGATGCCAGTCTGGCTCTCTTTCCACGGTGTCCCAAGTGTCTGTGAATATGACTGAAGGTCTTATGATCAGAAGGTGATATTTCATAACAGGTTTTGTTAGAGCTGTTTGCGCTCTTCTATTTCATTTACTCTTACATTGAAGATAATCTTTACCCTTCTACTTTCACACCAATTTCTTAGCATAAGGTTTTCGTTTACAGTGCCTTGCAAATCATTTGTGATCCAAAGAAATAATATGTAGGTATTATTCAAGACCGTGAAACTGCTATCACTTCTTCATTCAGTTATATCATAAACTTTGACAAAATGAATTCTTAATCATAGAACAATAATGCAAAATATACTTTCCCATAGCTCCTTTTTTGAAAATTGAACTTTTTTTTACCATGGTAAAAGAAAGTTTAAAAAATCTGAATCTGGGGTTGTAAGCAATTTTTTTTTTTTTTTTTTTTTTTTTTTGAAAGAGGACACCTTTTAATTTTACCTTATATTCCTGTTTCAACTCTCCAAAATTTAGCTTTTTGAAAGTTTGAAAAATGTACACTTAATGAGAGATTATAAGCATTTTTTTTTTAATGTATTGAGGAGCTATTCCAATTATATTACACCTTCCTGTATCTAACAATGCACCTTCTCTTACTTATTGGGGGAGAAAAAACATCATAGAATATTTGCTTGAAAGTATAATCATATTTTTTTATGTGGAAAGTATAATATTATTCATCAGGGATAATATATCTAATAATATGACACAGTGGAATTAAATGTTCATAAAATATTTTTCTATGATATAAAAATAACATACAGTAATGGTTAAAAAAACAAGCAATAACATTTCAATTATATATTATGCTTTTACAGGAACTTCTGAAAGGGCTTGCTTGATATTTATTTTCAATGTCACTAGCTATACTTCAGATTTAAATATATTCATGATAAATAATAGATGTGAATTGTGCATATATGTTCTGTAGCTTATGCAATACAAAATCTAGTTGTGCAGGCTAGTTAAACTCTGAACTATAAGAATTCCATTTGCACAATAAAAACAGAATACAAAGAAATGGATATAAATCTTTGAAAATAGCACTGCAGGCACAAAAAAGTTAAGGCACCCTCCATATTCAGTAATACCTAAATAGCACTCAGATATAGTCTTACAACTTTTCTTTTAAATAAATATTTTATATAAATTGGTTTCCTTGGGGGGGGGTAATAACTACAAAATCACATATTGCTGAAATGGAAAATAGGAAATTCAAAAGAATCAACTTAATAAAATAAAATAAGTGATGATCTATGATTAAGTAATCTTATATACTTAATACTAGTAAAATTCATTCTTACATAGATAAAGGTGCATATATAATAATTTACTCCTATGTAAAAACAGATATCTAGACACTCTTTGCTACTACTGACTAGAGAGTGAAGTCATTATACACTACAATAGCAAAAAATATATCACATATTATGCACTTGTGAATAAACACTGTGCTGGACGGAAAAGTATATCTGTTACAGTGGTAGAGCCTGTTGAGAATATATATATTCCTATTTTTTCCAATATGTGTGTGACATTAGTTTCCTAAGAAATTTGAGGTACAAAGTATATGAAAATGTTTATAAGACTTATCTAATAGACCTCCTTGAGAAAACAAAGAAAGAAAAAAAGAATAAAAAAGTGCATCCATTTTTGTACTTAAATTACATAATCATAACACTATGTAATCATATATTACATAATCATAATACTTAAATTACATAATACTATAATATAGAAAGAAAGAAAGAACGAAAAGAAAAGAGAGAGAAAAAAAATCATAAACTAAAACTTATTCTGGCAACAAATCGTCACCCAATTCCTCATCAGCAAAGTCATCCTCATCTTGTTTTCTTCTCAAGCTTGTCTTTGGGCGTTCTTGCAGCGGGCCTAAGGGATCCACATAGCTGCTGTCTGTTTTTTAAAATAAGTATGTTACAATTAAGGAAAAAGTGAATAAAATGAAGCAGAAAAAAAACACCAATAAATGAAGATCATTAATTGATGAAAATAAGTCATGAAAATATATATATATATTTTTTTATGAATATTCGTGCATTAATCAAATTTCACTTACCAACTTCTTTGTTAGATGGCACAAATGGCTCATTCTCATCAAGATCATTAAGTGAAAGGCGTGTCATTCTGCCACTCATGGCCGAGCCTGGGATACTGCGAGAACCTCGGGAACTTGCTCTGTAAAACATCATTATATCAATGTAAATAACTTCTTGCTTGATGTTTTATGATAAAATGAAATGCTGTGACATAATGGCAGAATCTAATGGTTGTCAATGTGAGGTGAACAATGACTTTTTCTGTTTGTAAAGTATTTCATGAAAGTCCGTGCAGGTTACCACTACATCTCATCTTGCACAATGGTCCCACATTTTCTAGATATTGTTTGACCAACTCTATATTTAACATCTCCTCTGTTCATTCACTCTTTTTCACTGGTCAGGAACAGGTCAAACATTTTGCTTTCCCCACACATTTTCTTACCTAGCACCTGGACCTGGACTCTTGGGAGGTAAAGCCCCTGGTTCCTCGTGGCCAGAGGCAGCTGAGCCACTACGTGAAGCCCGAGAAGAGGATCTGGAGGTTGCAGTAACAATGGTACTCAAGAAGGGCTATAAGTCAAACTAAGTGCGGGACAGGATCCTTCTACTCACTGTGCTTCATAACTACTGTATAAGATGCAGCCTTGTTTTCTACTACATATCCCTGTTGTAGTGTTTTCATGGATTACTTGGATTGACACATAAGTGTAAATACAGATAACACTGTTGAACATGGGAGTCTACATGCGCTAAAAAAAAAAAAGAATGTTGTATAATGCAAATATTTTGAATAATAATTCTGATTTCACATGCACAAAAAGACGTTACCAAGTCATGAATTTTGGCAGCTAGATTTTCATAAAAAGTTTTTTTTATTTTATTTTATTTTTCACAAAAGTTGCAAGATGTGTATTCTACCTCTGTTGCAATATGAATATTGAATCATATGCATTATAGCAGACTTTCATAGCAGAGTACTGCCTAGGCCAATCCTCGTTGGGGCTAGCTGGCAATAGGGAATTGTGACTTATGATCTAATGCTGAAGAGAACAGCAGGCAAAGGAAGATAGTCCTCAGTTACTAGTTTGTATATCATAATGGATATTTTTACTGAGGGTAAGACTATTGTCTTATTACAGATGGTGAATGGTTAGGTGAATGACTTAGAGTAACAATTATAGATGAGTAGATATTCCATGTGGCTATGTTTTATCCCAAAAAAGAGAAAAAAACATTACATTATAAAGGAACATTACCAAAGATAGTAAATACCTAAAGATAAAACAATATGGTCAAATTATAGTGCAGTAAAAGTAATAACAATGATACTTATACATAAAACTAATAAAAATCAATTACACAATTCAGTAACCAAAGGACAAAATGTCAAACATATTCTAATTGCTAATGAGTTCTACAATACTGCTTTAAACATAGAATAACAAACTCATATAACCGTAAATCCTAAATAACAAAGCAAAATCAAGCCCCTACAACAAAAACAACTTTCTGACCTTCGAGATCCAGGACGAGAGCCACTGGCAGCTCGACTCTCACGCTGCTCTTGAGCTCTTTCGGCCTTCTTCAGCTCTTGGGCATACTCAGCTGTTTCCTTTAATCCCAGGTCACTGCTGAGTCGAATCAGCAATTTCAGACCTGATATGGAAGAATCATTCTACTTATTCTACTTATCTCATTTATAATCCCCCCTCAAGAAAGTGCTTCCAAGCTAATCCATCTATCTTCACAATATTAATCAAATCCATGAACTGAAAGTAAAGAATTATACAAACACTCTATATTTTCTGGGAATCTTCGATGGATCTGCTTGTAGGTCTGCAATGCCTGTTGGTAGTTGCCTGACCGTCTGTGACATGCAGCCACCATCAATTGCCACTTTACTTCATCAGGTTGCATCAATGCAGCTCGTTCAAAGTAACTAATTGCCTTTTCTGCAACCTGGTGCTCAATGAAGTAGGATCCCAGCCAATCAATCACTTCCAGGTTGCTTGGGAAATATCTGTAAGACTGGAAAAATGGGAAAATTTTTTACTCTTGCAATGAATTATACACTGTATATAATTTACAAAATTAGTATTAACTGATTTCAAGATGGCAATTCTATTCAGAGAAGATAAGACTCACATCAAAATAATATTGGTATCCTTGTTGCTTGTCACCTTCTGTGTCAAAAAGTTGGCCCAATCGCTGATGGATGTGAGGATCAGTTGGAACCAGACCAAGCAATTGTAAATACCTGAAAATTTTTATCAACAGTTACAAGTCAAATTCCTGATTATAGTGTAGGTAATACAAGTTGGACAATAAAGAAATAATACAATATTGGTTCAATCCATAAGAAAGTGCATTGCTTTCTAACTTTATTTCAATGAAGATGAATATAATCATACATTAATCCTTCTAACCAAAACTTCATCATGAAACTCAATCCAAATGAAATGAAATCTTAAATATCCCAAGTTTTTAAATCAATTTCATTTACAAACAATTTCTTTTACAAACTAATTTCAATAAGTTTGTATAAAAGTAACAACTGTTAATTAAATTATAAGCTCTTTACAACCTATCAAATAAGATGAAAGAGCTGAAAATATGATAAACAGTAAATGATAGATAAAGAAGGCCATAGGATCTAACCACTCAGAAGCCTGGTCGATGTCACTAAGCTCTTGATACAAACTGGCAATCTGGTAGACTACTGGTGGATAATTGCGAACAATGGCATGCATTTTCAGCAAGGAGTCAAGTGCCTCTTCGTAACGTCCAAGTTTCTTGTTTGTTAGTCCTGTACAAATGGGAAATTCTGTAAGACTTGTGGTGAAAGGAAGGAAAAGAACAGAAAAAGAAAAACAAGAACAACATGAAATAAAATGCTCTGCTGAATAACAGCATAAAAAAAAAAATCACTTTAAAAGGAATTAATAATAATGACCAGTCACACATTATTGATAGTACTAGAAAAAGCAACCATCAGGCAATACCAACTCCAATAATCCTATAGTTGATATGATAAGATCATCCTTTCCCTTCACCTGGTGCTGCCTATTACTTATCTAGTTTCTGTAAAACAAAACATCACTTTCAGCTTGACTACAAAAGGCAACTATACCTTTCCTGTTCACTGACATTAATTTCTAAATAGTATTTTTTCAATACAAATTTCTTTAAATACAGTAGAGTTATCCTAGACTCCAAAAATCATGCAAAATAATTTCTTGGCAACCTGAAAGGGTAGAATGTTTGCTAATTTACATGGATTCCACTTTTTTAACAATTACTATGTAAGTGATTTGTTGCCTAAGGGCTGCTTTTAAATTAACCTAATGTCACCAGGGATGACATGTATGCACATGTCATGGCCACTGAGAGTTTAGTTTGTATTCAGACATAGATGGCACCCTAAGTGCTTAGTCACCAAGGAGTCCTTTACTAATCCTACCTATCTCACCTGTTTACCATTTTTCTTGGTTTTTCAATTTCTTTTATTGTTATTAGTATTGTTAATAACACTATAATAATCATAATTTCAACAACAATAACAACAATAATAATGATCATAGCATCAATGCTAATAGCAATAAAAAATAAATAAAACAAGTTTCCTTAAAACTCAATGAAAGGGGATATCTGGTTTACTAGTGTACTCCCAGGTTGCTGAGCACTCCTGGAGCTATCTTTGTGTAAACATATTTCACAAAACAATACTACAGTGTACATCATATGTTCCTGGAATCATTGGGTTAATCTAGAAAAATCTATTGCTCACTCTATGAATACTCATCATCACAAAATTATTTTATCTCCACTGAAAGAAATGCAAAGACATAAAATGTCATATAACTATTTGAATTTAAAACTTGATTTTGACCATTCATCATATGCTGTTAAGATCCTCAAATAATGCAAAAGACTGTGCACTCAATAATTACTAAGTATATTACTTTTGTCACCCTTTTGGGTAAACCTCTGCACTCAAAAAACAAAAATATGACAATTACTCTTTTCATGACTCCATATTATAAAAGCATTTCTGAATTAACATGAATGTTTTAATTTATGCAATAATAAGTTAAGTTCTCTATTTAGGTCTTTTACCCAGAGTTTATAGCCCAAAAACTGCAGGCCATTTTCACTTATGTACAATGATACTTTCAAATATGGTTTATAGAACTGAATCAAAAACAGATAACTGTGGAGTATCTTTTTTTATTATTAATCATGAGCAAAGGATCATTTGATAGAAATGCAGTTTCATGATGAAAGCAACAGCAAATATGTTCATAAAAAATCTTGTAAAATTTTATTTTTTCCTTGAAGTATTCACCGTTTACAGCGATGATATATACATAAAAAGTCAGTGAAAAGAATCACAATAAATCAATGCTTTTTATCCTGCAGTTCTTACCAAGATTGTATAGAGCTTCTACACAAGATGCATCTATGTCCAAAGCAGCTATGTAGTGCTCACGAGCTTTCTCATAATCTTTCCTCTTGAAGCAGCAGTTCCCTAAATTCACGAGGGCAGAATCATTGTAGCCATTGGAATCCCTTGCCATGAGGGCATATTTTTCAGCCAAGTCAATTTCATTTTGCTGTGGAAAAATGGTTTGTTGTAAATAATTTAGAACCTAACACTGTAAAAATCTACATCTGATTTATCATTTATTTCTGAAAACTAACTAAATATTCATTAGGGTAACATGAACACATTT
>NW_020871470.1:627039-630433 GCF_003789085.1 Penaeus vannamei | reverse complement strand
ATTTATCTCATTAATAACACTACATTATATACTTATATTACCACTCTATTTCCTTATATTTCTTTTTCCTTTTCTTTCTTTTTTGCGTATATCCTGCACGAACAACGCGATCCAAACATTATATCCGTATCTCGCAACCAAATTTATATGTATTTAAGTTAGGCTAAGACACACCTCTGTTAAACATTTCAGAAAAATCTATTATAACAATGATGAATATGCAGAGGTCGAATGGGAAATGGAAAATTTTAAATACAAATAATCTCATTTGCATGAAAATAATAAGAAAATAATAAAGGATGAGAATGATAACAATAATAGCAATAATAATGATATTAATGATAATAAAAACATTAATAATGATGATAATAACAATAATAGTGACAGTTATAGTAATAATGATGATAATGAGAATAATAATGATGATAATAGTAATAATAATAATGATTAAAGGTAATGATGATGATGACGATGATGATGATGAGGATGAATATGAAGATGGTGGTGCTGGTGGTGATGGTGCTACTACTGCTGCTGCTGCTGATAATGATGATGATTTTGGGGAAAGTGTCAGCTCCTCCACTTACCTAGAAATCCTTGGTGATCCTACCCCTACTGGATGATGAATTAGGTACTTAAGTTCAAAAATCTCCACCAGTTTCACAGGTTCCTCGTGAAATCCGTCAATGGACACGAAAATCTGCGTCTTATTCACGCCAGGTTGCAGAAGGACTTGGCGTAACAGCCTGTTAAAAACAAGGAACGCGCTTGATAGGCCTACGTAACTAATGGTGGCTACATTTTGTTATGACTATGGCTATAGTATTTAATATATTTGATCTCAGCAGTGTAAGCTTACACCTTAGATAATCTAAAATGTACCTCTCAATGTTCCTGGTCCAAGATGACGCAGTGAAACACGTGACATTAAACGATCCCTAACCTATCAACTTAACATAGCCCGACTAAGCTGAATATCTATAATCTAATGACCTGTCAGTGATAAAGGGTAAATGCACTCACCTATATAAATACTGCGGGCGATTCCCTGTCACCAGCAAGATGCCAATGTCTTCACGCCATGTGTCCTAGCAAAGATCATGTTTTATAGAATGAGATTTCATACAGACCATCATTATGATTGTTAGGTTAACAGTAATATTTGGCGTTAAAATTTATTATACTGGCTTTAACGGTTCCAGATTAAAGGCATTTTAGTTCATTATTTCAGACACCAACCACCACTATAGATTTTATCCCATCCAGGCACCCAAATACCATTTTCGGGTTATCGGCGGTTGTTGGGAAAGGGTTGTCGCAAGAACACAGATCTCCATATCCGTCGTAAGTATCACAAAACTGTTTCCTCTTCTCCCAAGTGCCACCCGTCGGCCAGTCTTCGCAGAAACGCTCTGAGGAGAGAGAAAAAAAACTTTTTGGAACAGAACAAACGTATCTTTTCATCCTTTCTGTTTTTATTACCCACGGAATTACGAATGAAGCATTTGAAGACAGGTACCTGATGCATTGACCGCTGGTATCTGCAGGGACAAGTACAAAGGCGGTGGGATGGTTTCGATTCCATTTTGGTTGGTGACCAATCCTTCTGCTAAGGTCGCTCCGCCCACCTGCCACACCCACGCCCAAAGGTCACGGAATCTGAGGTGCTGCGCTGCGAAAGATCCACATTCCTCAAGGGCGTCCCTCACTGGTGTTTCAAAGTGGCCAGTTACGTCGTACTGAAAAAAGAAGCATGGAGTCAAGTACCTGTGGCTGTTGTGTACTGAATATTTGCTGCAGAATAATAGAAGCAAGAAAGTAAAGGCGAAGTTGCAATAAGAAACTAATGCATATTACATGGAATCAATCTCTCAAACAATGCATGAAAACCGTTTATGAATCTTGAAGGTACACATATTATTTCACATCTATTATTATACAGGTGCTATAAAGCTTCACAGTGAACAAATGCAATAGAAGGAAAATTGAAGCACCCACAAAGGAAGCGACGATGGCAATTCGACCTTTCTTGAGGTTCCGTATATTCTCCAAGAATTCCTTGT
The DNA here is from genome assembly GCF_003789085.1 of Penaeus vannamei. Taxonomy (NCBI): domain Eukaryota; kingdom Metazoa; phylum Arthropoda; class Malacostraca; order Decapoda; family Penaeidae; genus Penaeus; species Penaeus vannamei. The sequence continues at coordinate 628,370 of NW_020871470.1, read as the reverse complement.
CCATGAAGTAATCGGTTGAAAAGTACTTGCTGAAGGTAAGCTGTCGAGTGTGAGGATTGATGACTCGAAGGAACAATCCGGTGTAGGGGAGGATGGGCACCCACTTCCCCACTTTCACTTCCCCTTCCAAATACTCGAACAACAGCTGAGGAAAGGCAACAATACAAAAATCAAAAATACTGCTAGGACAAATGTCATTAATTCAGTTATGCCAATAGAGCAGTTTCGAGTTAATTTAGATACTAAGAAAAACATACGCTGTAATTGTGTCGCAGTTTGCAATTGATTAAGAAAAATTGATTACGATGGCAGTTGACAATAAAGACTTTCCCATTGGAGCTGCAGTCTCCCCCAAATACTGACTGCCTGGTATGACCAAGGTATGTAAAAGAAGGTAGCGTTATCCCAATTGAGATCTGTGATAACACTAAACGAAAAATGATTTTTTGCTGTTTGTTTTGTAAGCTTAAATGTAACAAAAATAACTTCGCAAGCTTAAACAAGTGTCAATTCTTTGTTGCACTTCTAATACTGATACTGACAATGAATAATAAGAAAACAATCCGTAATTGGAAACAATTTGTGTCCTTATTGGCTAGCTATGACACCACCGGGTGACTTAACCTAAGCTACGTCCCATTTTGAGGCGGGAAAGCGGTTTATTGTAATGGGTTGACATTCTACGCGATATTGTTAACAGAGTGCCTTGAGCTTCACTTTCTTCCCGTATACTGATTCAGTTAACATATCATAACTCTGAATTTCATTCACTAAGATTAGTGATTCTACAGATTGCAAGCGCAACAGTCCACTGATTTTTTGCATTTAATTCACTTGGTTTATGTTTGCTGTAGGCCTGATGTTTGTTACTTCATTTGAATGAAATCTGACTACATATATAAGGATCTTTACAAAAAGCGAGATACCAACTAGTTAATTTCCCTCCACTCCACATGCCAACACCTTACATATAGCCTCCTTGGTATGACTCCATTAACCTCACATTAAATTGATATGCAACAAACAAGCATTTTCTAGTAACATTACTTTCAATATATTAAAAACTGTTTTTTTTTTTGTACTTTTTTCACTGAAACTAGGAAAGAAATTTGTTTTGTGCCATTTGGATATACAGGAGGCTCCGCCCAGTCCCAGGGTTTAATCACACAGCTGGCAGGACTGTTTCACGATCTTCAATAATAATATTTGACCTGCTAGACTTAGGTTATAGTTGTCGATCTTTTGCATTTGCATTTTGCATATATCACACTGATTACATTAATACTGGCATATGTGTTCGGAAAGTTTTAAATCATTGTTGGATTTCTTAT
>NW_020871470.1:607039-612039 GCF_003789085.1 Penaeus vannamei | reverse complement strand
CTCTCAATAATTGCTGTAGAAGTTCGGGAACATTTCCTGTTATCAGCATTCATTTGTGATTCTAAAATCTTAAAAATTGATAGATACTGGCATAATTCTCTCTCTCTCTCTATCTGTCTATCTCCATCTATCTATTTATCTATCTATATCTATTTATTTATCTCCATCTATCTATATCTATTTCGATTTTTTAATTTATCTATGTCTAATCTACTTCCCTTTGTCTTATCCTTTTGAAATGTAAACATGTTTGTTTAGGCCTTTTTTCCGGCGCCAAGAGGTGTAGTACTACAGTTTCCTATGAGTCATATATAAGCAACTGCACCTGGCTGATGAGCGCGCGGAGCACCTCTGCCCTGTTTTAACACTGGAAGAAAATGGGAAGTTCAAAGTTGATGCTGCACTGTATGGTGCAATATTAGTAACTTTGATGATGTTAATGAGGATATTATTGCACCAAGTACTCATTTAAAAGTATTTACGCGCGCGCGCGCGTGTATGTGTGCATATATGTATATATATTATATATATACACACAGAAATGTGTACATACATACCTATATATACAGTATGCACACACACACACACACACACACACACACACACACACACCACACACACACACACACACACACACACACACACACACACACACACACACACACACACACACACACACACACACACACACACATATATATATATATATATATAATATATATATATATATATATAATATATATATATTAAAAACGTATGTATATATACATATATATAATATATATATATATATATATATATATATATATATATAATATATATATGATAAATATATACATATACATCTATATGCATTTATGTATGTATATGTATATACAATTATATGCAGAAATATAATATTAAAAATATACACTACTACCATATATAACAATTACTACCATATATAACAATATAGAGTTTAAGGGTTATATGCTTTCGTATTAATAGGGCTCGCTAAGAAGAGCGAGGTCCAGGTTTATCTTTCGTATGTGTACATTTTTATGCGATATGTCATGTAAGGTTTGTTACTGTTTTTCTTATATCATTTATGCTTTAATCTTGGGCAATATTCAGGCCTCCAAAAGTGTTCCAGGACGAATAATATACGGGGAAGTATCTCATGTTTTATTTACAGAATGTGTTCGAATGGTTAAAAGAATATTATGGAAATTTATATTAGGTTTTACATAATCATTTTACTTATTATGTATGTATAATTGAATATGCACACGTAAACTTATATATCCTTTTGAATGTAGTTGACATCAATCAATAAATAGTGTCATTTTCAAAATATTTAAAGAAGTGATCCTTCGAAACCATTGTCGATGGACGAATGAAGAAGTATGATGGGAGGCGCTTAGGGCCCGCGCATTTTCAACTGATTTCGATAGTTTTCCGTCGTTTGATTTGTAATTTGAAGATGTTGATAACCAACAACCTGTATTTATTGTTATTTCCTAATGTTACATCAATAAGCCAGTGATTTGTTAATTGATACAATTCAAAAACAAAATCAGATTCGTCAGCTCGAGTACAATTCCTAGAAAAGGGGGTGGAGCCGCACCTGTGGCAACAGCGTAGAAGCATTGGCACGTTGCTGTCGCGATCGGCCCGGAGAAGAGTCGCAAATGAAAAAAACGACACTTTCTAGTGTAGTTAGACAGTTTCTTGGCACCGGAAAAAAGGCCTTTTGCTTGCTTGTTTGGCTATCTACTCCAATTATTATTTTTATTCACATCTTAATCTCACTAACCATTCTCACTCTTAACATTATTCTCCCTCAATTTTACTGATTTCACAGGAAACGTTTTAAAAGAACTGCACTGTCAAAATAAAATGCCGTTAAAACCACGGTTAAGTTTGATAGATGTATATGACATTTTTTTTTTTTTTTTTTATCTCGCACGTAACACATTTCTCACACTACCCTGCAATTTTTGCCCACGTTTTACACTTTTAGCACAATTCTCTTTATAGAACATGTATCTCATTCTTGCGTCACATTCAGAAGGATTCCTATATTCTTGTTCTCATTTTTAAATTCATATAGGTTTTACAATTCAATTTTCAAATTAACGTTTATCTTCCATCCTGATACACAATCTCTTTACACTTCAATTCATTTTTTTCTACATTGTGCCCCATTGAAACAACTTTGCACGGAAAATCAACTTCTAGCTCGCTCTATTGCGTCTAAATTCATCTTACCGTCCAAATTATAAAAATCCCCTATGCATCTGTTACAGTACATTTCTTAATCACATATGAGAGTTCACAATGTCAGAAATACATCTCAGTCTGATAGGCAATTCCTCCCAAAAGGCATTTCCCTTCATACATCTCTAAGTATGCGTCCATGCTGAATACATCGGGTATGCACAGAACTCTATAATATTTCTTTTACAATACAACAATTACATTTATTGCATCTCGCACAATTTTAACTAGCTGTCATCTTAAAACCAGTCTCACCATCAAGTCTTAATGATTATATTTTATTCAAACTAAGACACATCTGTTTTATACCATGTCTTTTATGCTTCCCTTTACCTCACCATCAAGTCTTAATTATATTTTATTCAAACTAAAACGCACAAACCTCACAAACCCTCAGTAAGGTCTTTATATCAGGAATCACGCTCAATAGTTCTCTCACCTTATATAAACATTTAGGTTGCACCAACTTACTTTTAAAAATGAAGGATATTTCACCTAATATTTCATCTCTCCCTTTAAATTTCGTACCCTATGATATGCATTTCACTTTACAATACAAATCTTTCTTTAATTCTCTGACACGATTAGCACCCTTTATAATTCGCACAATGGTGAAGCTGCAAATGTCACACCCAACGTAATTTCACAAAACAATTAATGAAAAAAATACATAGCTCTCTCTTTAACTCTCATTCAGTCACACAATACCCACACTTCGCAAGTCTATTCTGCTGTTGTATTACCCTGCAAAATACCTTGTTCACCCTTCACCCTAAATTATCTCCATACAAAACACCCGTCAGCTGATAGAGGGCGCATCGTCCACACCCGCTCTAACCGTAGAGAGTACACCCTGCAACACACACCTATCAACGTAGCGCACGACCATCACCCTGCATCGCCTGATTCACCCTCCAACAAATCGCTCACCCTTTTAGCCAACGCCCCACCCTACAACGCCGCCCTGAGCCGCGCTATCCCGCCGTATCCGTATTAATCCGGGTATCACACTTGCTTCCCCTGCCGTCCCCTGCTTAGCGCGGGGGTCTGCTTCTGATGCCCCTTTCTATTTCTGTTTCTGTATGCATGTGTGTATCTGTCCCTCGTTCTCTCTCTCTCTCTCTCTCTCTCTCTCTCTCTCTCTTCTCTCTCTCTCTCTCTCTCTCTCTCTCTCTCTCTCTCTCTCTCTCTTTCTCTCTTCTCTCCTATCTTTCTGTATTTGTCAGTCTGTTTCTCTCTCTCTCTCTCTCTCTCTCTCTCTCTCTCTCTCTCTCTCTCTCTCTCTCTCTCTCTCTCTCTCTCTCTCTCTCTCTTCTCTCTCTCTCTCTCTCTCTCTCGTTTGAGTTTCCTTCATCTATCATATCATACGAGGTACCGTTTGTTGCTTTATGTGTCATTTATTGCTCCTATTTTCTCTCCTCTCTTTTCGTGTTTCATCGCGTCGGGGCAAATTTCATTTCCGCTTGTTCGCCCATCTCTCGCCATCACGTTTCTTGCCGGATTTTTTATCATCATTTCCTTTTCCCTCGGCTTTATTTTTACCTCAAAGCCTCACGCATTCACGACTCTCCCTTGTTGGGCGTTCCGATGTATTCTGCTTCGCATTGCTACATTGGACGCTGTCTCTGTGTTGCATTTTGACGTGTTTTTGGGGTTCGCGTAATGTTTTTTTGTCTGTATTTTCCTTTCTTTTACTTAAATTTCCAGTTTTATATGCCTCCTCGCTCGTTCTCTTGATTCTCTTAGTTCTCCATCCCTTTTATTATCTTTTCCTTGTCCATTCTTAAATTAATTCTGATTCATTATTTCGACTTAAAATACTTCCACCATTTCGCCAAGTTTTCCCCTGAACGACCGAACATTTCCCCTTTTTTCCCCTCCGCCTCTCGTAATCCTCCTGTCCCTTGTCCGTCAGTCATTGCCCTTTCGCTTAATTCCTTCCCCTTATTCCCCTTCGAGCTGTGTCCTATTTGGTCACGCCGTGTCCTGTCTGCCATTGATTTCTTTATTTGTTGTTAAAAAATATTCTCTTTGTCTCTTTCTTCGTCTCTGTCTCTATCTGTTTGTCATCATCTGTCTGGCTGTCTGTCTGTCTCTCTCTCTCTCTTTCTCTTTATTTCTTTCTAACATTCTGTCCCCTCCTTTTCGTTTTGTATAAGGGTAAGAGTGATTAATATGCCCACATCTCATTTTCTGTAGTACCAGTCAACTGTGTTTATTTTTGTATTACAACCAGATTATTCATGCTTACCCATTTCGTGTACAGTTCAAGTCTCCATTTTTAAGTACATGATAACTAATTTTCCTTTGATTTTAACAACACACCCTTTCTCTTTCCTTTGTACCATTTTAAAATTGTCTTCCGCCCTTCCAACGCGGGGACATTCACACTGCTCGCTCGCCTCGAACCAGTTTATGCACATAACTGCTAACGACCCCCCTTTTACCCAGACATTATTCATACAGAAAGGCAGAAAACAAAACGATTTCCCTTTCCCTTTTTAAAAAATCTCTGTAAGATCTCTAAAGATGAATTCATAGCAAAGAAGTGTTCACATTTATCCTCCATTTCGCTCCCGGGTCTACAGTGGGAGTTTATATCCGCCTTCCTGTTCTCGACACAGGATGAGCGTTCGCGAGGGCGTTCGTGGCCTGGCAGGCGCACACACCAATGCAGGGCTGTGATTGGTCGGCGCAGTGATGATGTCATGCTGCTCTGATAACTCTTCCGAAAATTATTG
>NW_020871470.1:589539-592039 GCF_003789085.1 Penaeus vannamei | reverse complement strand
AAATTCAGGAGCTAATATACATGTTTTGTTTCGCTAACTGAGACTTGTAGCTATAAGAGGTCATAAGAGAAACATGCAGGTTCATATTTTGTGTAAGAAGTGAGTAAAGAAATGTTCTAACCCGCAAAAATACAAGTGTGAAACATATCCAGAAGTGAAATAGATTCGAATTTTCCAAAGCTTTAAGTGTTTTGTCTGTATGAGATAGCTTCACTGGTTCATTATGCAGACATATACATGTATTTCCAGTCTCAACTTTGATCAATAGCGACTAGGTAACTTTATTTAGGTTATTTTTTGTCTAGACTTTTCAACCTTGGCCGCCTCCTGGGACCTGTTTGTTGTGACTCGCTCTGTGTATCATATTGTTCCTCGTATATTTTAATTGACTGTAGTTCAGAATATGTACGCCAAGTTCTCTTTTGTTTATTATGTACGTTTTGTGTATAACTGTTTTTATTTGTCGTTATTATTGCATTATTGTTTTTTCTAATGTTACAATCATTACTATTACTAAAATAATGTCATAATCATCATCATAGTATTGATGATTATCACCATTAGGTTTCCGCCTTAGTCAAACCGTTTGTGATGTGTACTGTCCACTTCCGGTAGTTTAACCCGCTCTTTCCAAGAATAGCAGTATAGGCCTGGGAAGCTGAGGGCACCATGTCTACCAGAGAAAGGTGCGAAGCAAAAGATAATATGCGTCGATAGGAACGACGTCTCATCAACTAACCCATATGAAACATCGGCCCACTCCACCTACCTGACGACCTAACCACAAAACCTCTATCTCTACCCCATGACAAGACAGAGCTAGGGCAACCTAACGAATTTTAATGAGAAATGCGCCAATATATAACTTACTAGTACGGCAGACTTGATACAGGAGGAGTCACTGGTGGACGCGGAAGTAGTGACTGCCGGCACTGTTAGCCACCATCTCTAATTACTGGCTCTTGTGTTACCTGCAGGATAGTTGACACTGTCGCGGAAGGATGCCCATGTAACAAAACCTGTACAAAATCATGTGCCATATGGAATCACATAAAACTGAATGCAGGTAAACTTCTTTTTATCGTTATCGGTAGGTCTCGTATGTAACCTGATTCTAACTAGGTATAGCAGTAACGTCTCCATATCATTAATTTTATTTTACATCATGCAGGAAATGTCAGTTCTGGAATCCTTAAAACCTCCACGCGAAATTGGTGTGATAAAGAGTCGCTAACGAGAAAGATGTATAGACGATGGCAAGGTAATTTTCGCCCTGAATCCTTCAGAATGAAAAGATGTCCTGCCTTCAGTGTTGGTGTCAGTTGTACAGAAAATTAAGGATAGTACATCATATTTTGGTGATTTATCCGTACTCTTTATCTTAGTAGATATTAAACTGGAGGAGATTTTGTAGTTCATGCAGACAGTAGCGAGTGAAGAAAATTATCAAAGCGGGTACAAGCCACATATTTTTTGTTTATTTATTGATTAATTTCTTAATGACTATAACTTTCCTATTTCTCGTACTCTCAGCTTTTGGGCCCTATATTATCGTTATGGTTGACCAGTACAGGCTATCAAGATTCATTAGTTAATATCAGCCGGTTCTAGATTAGTTAATATCAACAAGGACCTTTTAATATGATTGATTTTATAGAATTAAGTTTTTTTCATGATCATTTCATTTCGCTGTTTTATCATGCATGTCATTATCGTAATCAATGATGTTAATAATATATCCTTTGTCTTTGTGCTGATAATCTGAATGTAAAACAAACATATTTTCATAAAACATCGACCATAAATTCCGCGTTTCACAATCTTCTTGTCCTATTCTAGGTACTCTAGTAAACTACACAGATGCGAACAAATTTGGATATATAATGCAAAAGATTATTGTATTCATATTAAACAAGCAAAAACGTATTGTTTCTTGGAACCCATATTATGACAGGAATCAGATCACAGATCATATGTTGGCTTTCAGAGAAGACAGTATGAGGGAAAGTTGTCTGCAGTCTTCTCTTGTTTCATTGTATTATCCACCTAAATATACTGCATATTGGGGAATTCGATATAACCATCATATGTATCATCTTTTACTTAAACCTGGTAATGGAATTAATGTATGTCCAGTAAAACAACCCTCATCCAGACTGACATGTTAGGTAAGTGATATATATATTTATATATATATATATATATATATATATATATATATATATATATTATATAGAGAGAGAGAGAGAGAGAGAGAGAGAGAGAGAGAGAGAGAAGAGAGAGAGAGTGTCCCATAGTTCAAGACAAAGCGACATACAGCATGAACGAGAAAAAGCGACTAATAAAAAGCCAAACGAAAACACGGAGACATGTGGTCACTTAGACAGAGAAAGGGAGAGGAAGGAGAGAGAAAGAGAACGAGAGAGAGAGAGAGAGAGAGAGAGAGAGAGAGAGAGAGAGAGAGAGAGAGAGAGAGAGAGAGAGAGAGAGAGAGAGAGAG
>NW_020871470.1:569539-582039 GCF_003789085.1 Penaeus vannamei | reverse complement strand
CCTGCGTCCATCTTGCGTTTATTATATTTAAAGAAAAATGGACTGTATCATGAGAGCATTTGAATTTTATTAGATATTTGATGTTGGTTTATGTTCAGACATATATAAAACAATAAAACACGATCCTCTTGCTGTAAATTGTTGCTTACGATGTACAGCCGTCGGTAAATGAAGACTTTAACATTTGTCAGTTGTACCGTACCGTTGCATCAGCTTGTGTACCACACGCTAACACCTGTCCAGCGCCTCCCAGGAGATGTTAAATTTGATAGAAAAAACAGATACACAAAACATTTGATAGAAAGAGTATTTTCTTTCAAAAAATGTTCATTTACAATGGTCTAACTCAATCTTAAATGAAAAGGAAAGGAGACCAGTCGAAAAATACAATGACTGCATTAATCCACACTTTCACTATTATGAGCATAAATCAGGGACATTTGAACTTATTATTGTCTAAGACTTACTAATGACAATGATAAGCCTTATCAGTCTGGGCACTTATCAGTCCTCCTGTACATAGTCCTCAACAGGAGGGCCTTCTGTTAACTCGACCGTGATCCCGATAACAGAGTCTGTTGTTTGGTGACCGTGTGATATGCAGTCTTGATCGCGTCACCATTCCGGCATGTCATCTTACCTTTGATATGATTGCTCTTCCCTGACACGGCTTCAGGGGTTTTGGGCGACGGCTTTCGGGGCTTTTAGCAATGATTTACTGAACGCTTTTTGAGAAATTCTCACAAAGGCTTTTTTTTATACATGATTGCAGCAGAGAGCTTTATTTTCCTCCGACTTGGTCTTCTTGCTCTCTCTTTTCTTTGCTTTTGTATCTTATTTTCTTACATTTTCTTAAACTATGTACCAAATGAATATCTTTAAGGAAGAAAACCGGCATATTATCCTCTTCATTATCCTATACATTATATCGACGCTGTACATCCGGTCAGACTGCGTAAGGTACGACAGCTCTGCCTTAGCGGAAGGGACATCAGCCTTATTCACCAAGTTCAAAAGGATCAAAATGCGACTCAGAGAACTTAAACGGTATATGAAGCTTGTACCAAAATTTCGCAACTTGAGCCTTAAGGTAGAGGAAAGTAAAGGTCAAAATCAAACGCACGGCGGCGCAGTAGCCCACCGCTTAGCACATGTAAGGCTGCTGTGCAGGCTGACTGCCAGAACTCTACACCTTTCTTTTTATTGAAAACTACTTGATTCGTGCTGTTTTTAATACAAACAATTGAATTATTTCTTGATTAACACCCTCCGCGCAATTGATGGAGCATCATAGATATTAAAATAATGCTGGCATTCGTCCCCACGCCAATTTGTCGTACATCTGGAGTCCATATACTTAAAATCGATATTAGCTGGGAAACCCTCTCACTCTGTACCCGTTCAGTGTTACTCTCATGTAAACATTACAAATATTAACAATATTACGGGATAAAACTGATGTAATTGAAGCCAAGGTATTATGTGAGACTATGAAGGTATAATTCAATGCTATTTTTCTATTTATGTGCGTGGTTTGAACTCAATGATAATAAATACATAAAAAGCCTTGAAAAAAGTGAAAATTATACAAATTCTATACATATACCTATATTCAGAATTCTATATAATTTATGTGTTCAGATCAGGTGTGTGAAGAAAAAAAAAAAACGAAAGAAATCTTTTATATGTACCCAAAAGCAAAATGGCTTCCCACGTATCATTAAAAAACAAACCTATGGGTAGTATTGCTTCTCACATTCACAAATTACGATATCCTACAAACACTATCAAGAACGATAATTTTCTCAATCGAAAAATTTGAGAAAATCCGAATCTCTCAAAAGCCAAAGCGAACTCAGTACAAGCTTCTACCTCGACCAATAAAAACTCCGCTTAGGGAAAGAACTCCTCACAAGCCAATCGAAAGCGGGGAGACAAGGCGTGTGGGCAGAAATGGACCAATCAGCGCGCGCCTGAGGTGTCTTAGCAGCCCCCTCGTGCCGTGCTGGCTGGAAGAGCAAGAGCCGAGTGTAGGAAAACATCAGGGACGGGGGATTCACCCAAAGAACCACCCATTTTCCATCTGTACCACCATGGCGGACCCGGAGACACAAGCCAAGCCTGAAGAACAACCCAAGGCACCTGCTAAAGCGAAAGAAGTCCTTGGTAAGTGGGAGGGAAGGAGAAAAATGAGGGAATAAGTGAGCGCGACCGGCGGGAGAGAGGGAGTCATGGCGTGTTGAGCACGTGGTGTTTTCTGGCGACTCTGAGACTACGTTGGGTTTTGGGGGCCTTGGGCTTGTTTGGATTTATTTTACTGCCGGGACTGTGTGCCAATCCCCTCGTACTCGGAAATTGGAAAAGACGAAAAGGATTTTTGCAAGGAAAAAAAAAGTGACTTGCCGCAATCGTTTTTGTGTGTATTTTTACCGTGTTCTGGTGTGTGGAAAATTAGTATTTTCTTCATGTAACTTTATCATGTGTGAGAAATGGATTCTTATTCCTGACTAGATGAGTGAGTGTATGTAGGCACGTGAGAAGGTAAGGATTTTTTAGATGGAATTCGTCAGAAAAAAAATATAGGTGAGTTGGTTGGCTTTACACAAATCTCGATTAATTATTTGGCAGTCATTATCACAATAAACTGGTAGTTTGAGAAATCTTGGCCATATCAGTCTTGGCCAGATTTTGGGTATTATAATTGTAAAGTAAATCAAGTTGAATTTGATGTTCGTGAAATCTGAGTTGTTACTTTCCTGATATTGAATGTTTTCTATATTCACACCAAACATATCGGAAAGCTTCCAGTCTCAAGGGTATCTACTTCATGGATGCAGCTTATTGCCCTTTGATGGAGTACCTTTTTGCGCGTAGGTGTTGACAAAAGATTTACTAGGTATTTTAGATAACTTTATTAAGGGTCGCAGTCTGCAGTCTCTCGCTAATTATTGTAGAATTGGCATTCACTACTAGATTCTTCCTTAACCCATTCGTCCCGGGTGTCACATATATGAGACACAGGGAAAAAATAAACAGTGTCGGGCTGCCCGCCAGTGCGATGCTGTCTCGGAGAGCGCTCCGCCGGGCAAAGGGGCCGGGCGGGCGGACAGACTCCGGGGAAGCTCCGCCCGCCGATTTTGTAGCTGCCCGGATTTTTTAAATTTTGGCTACAAAAATGTACCCGGCGCGGGTGGGTTAATATATTGACTCCTTACACTTCCCATGCAAAATTTGATTTTATTTATGGTCGAGATAATTGCAGAGTTGAAATTAGCGACAGTGTGTCCAGTAATGGCTGTTGAATATTTACTGGCACTTTGATTTATACCAACAAATCTCAACTACATGTATTCTGGCAGGATCAAATTTGGGCTGATTTGTCTGTCAATGAGTAACTCCCACCAGAGATGGCCCCATAACCAGGGTATTGTGCAAATTTAAGTCCAAACCAAACTTTCCCTCTGAAATTAGCACTTGTTACCAACTACGAAAATTCGCAAATGCCTGCAGTGATGCCAATCTGAAGTTGCAGCTATTTTTTTATTTTTTATTTTTTCCCCACACCCAATTTATCAGATATTTGAATTCCAACAAAACTTGCCCAGCAAGAGTCAATCCATGTTTAAAATGCTTGTACCATATATGTCCTTTAGTTAGGGGTTAGTCGGTGAAGCACCCTAATTACTGCAAATATTTATCGCAATAACTAGAATTACTGGATATTTTGCTTAAATCTTTTACTTTTAGACGCAATTTCCCTGCTAGATTTGTTTGATAGCAAGTGCTATTAGAAAAATATTCTTTTTCTAGAATTGGTATAAGAGGTACTTAACCCAATCACGCCGGGTGTCCCATATCTGAGACACCCGAAAAAATAAACAATGCGCATCCTGCCAGTGTGACAGTGTCGGGGTAGCGCTCTGACTCAGCAGTGGGCCGCGGCCGGCCCCCGCAGATTTTTGTAACCACCCGGATTTTATTTTGGCTACAAAATGTACCCGGTGTTAGTGGGTTGAACGGCCTTCTATATTGTGTAGTTTGAATTACTGGTGGTGGCTAGTGATACACTTCGTGGCTGTTCTCTTTATTTCTTAAGAGTTACAAGCACGTTAAATACACTAGAATAATGATACAAGAACAGTGTATCTGGCGGTGCTGAGTAAAGAGAGGGGCAGCCCTCACGCTCTGCGAGAGCGGGTGACCTGGAGTGAGTGACCTGGTCAAGGGCTGGCTCGTCGAGGTGTGAGGGAACGAGTCAGCGTTGGCCTCTTATAGTCGGACCAGAGGGGAGCGCAGAGCACAAGCATGGCCTGGGCGAGGCACTGCTACTCCCCATGCAGGTAGCACATGGCAACCACGTGGGGACCGCGTGGTATGCTATGCAGTATTCTATATTACCTGTAATTGGTGTTTGGCATCTGTAGCTTATTCCATTATCCCAGTTATCAGCCAAACTTTTGCAGACATGGTGTTTTTATGCAGATCAAAATGGTTAAGAAAACACGAGTTTCGTATCTGGTCGGATGGTCCTTTTTTTGTGTAAACTTTATCCTGTAGAGGCTCATAATCTGTTCAGTGGCATAGATTTTATAGTACAATTTTTTATGTATGTGCATGAGTACATATATTTTTTATTTATTACTATTTTTCTTAATATCCCCCCCATGTATTCACATCTTTTGAGAGGGGGAACAGTTGGTCTCAATACAAGCTGTTATTGCTAATATCGACAATTTCATTTTCGAAGCACACCATCCAATTTCATTTGTGAAAAAACTATGGGGGTGCAGGAATTCTTTATAGTATGGGCACACTCACCAGACAAAGTCCCCAACTCCACATCAAAAAATTTATTCATTAATCTAAGTTGGTGTGAATGGGCATTGCCAGGAAATAGTCTTTGCCTCAGTATGCACAGGAAGATAGAGCTGAATCTCGGGAGCAGTGAGTGGATATAGCCTGAGAGCGGTGTTTTCTCTGATCTTTTTCCTATATTTGTGGCACTTCCATTTGTTTGCAGATTATTTCTTGTACTGACAACTTCAACTATATCTTCTACAAGAACTTCATTTAATGGGTAATAAGCAGGTTAAACATTGTTATATAAAAAAAATATATATATATAAAGTAAATATATAACAAATATATAGTAAATATAAAACCTTTTAGATTATGATATATGAAATGGAGTAATGAACATTGTGTATGGTTACACTGATATAAACAAAATGCCCCCACACAACTAGCAGTTCGCGTGCACAACAGCAGTAACTCATTTAGCTTTGCTCCTAAAAATGTGTACAAATTATTAAATTGCAGTTACTGGATTGAGATTTTTCCTCAGATTGTAATACCTTTTGAGAATTACCTTGACTATACTATTTATGTAGATTAAATATGTATGTTATTGAGCCAGAAAAATCAGATTAGATTTTGGACTTTCACAAACAGTAATAATATTTCTGAAATGGATGGGTAACTGTAATTGTATAAATTACGGATTGTTTATGGATTTAGCTGTCAAGTTTTGTACAATAACACTCTTAAGTCCAAGTTGATCAAGTATGTAAATCTAACATATTTTTGGCAAAAGGCAAGAACATAGCCTCTCAAACATCTAGGGAGTGCTAAGAAACAATTCTTGAATGTTTGATTGTTTTTGCAAGTACCTCTTAAGTCTACCTTAATTAATCTCCTTTTCCTTCTTTTTCATTCACCTATCTCCCAAGGCCAGTTGTTCAAGAAGTGTATGGTACCTCATTTGTTTGAACATTGCTTAAAAAAAAAATCATGTTGTACATGAATATTTCTGACAGTTACCCCTTTCCTATGTCGCTCCTTCTCTTCAGAACCAATCTCTTCCCACCAATTATATCAGTGAACATCGTAAAGTAGAAAATAGATTTCAGAATTATAGCATTATGTAAAGAAAACTAATCAGGAAAGGTATCCAGTTATTTGCAACATATCTAATATAACCCTTTAGGAATTCTGGGGATCTAGAGGGACTCTAGGAGAGATGGTACTATTGTTTAATTTCTCTCCCTTTGCTGCAACCACCTCCAAGACTGGTCCAAGGCACTTACAGAAAAGACAATGTAATGGACTTCTATTACAAATATGATGGGTCATCACATGGATAGTGTTGTAAACATATCTAGTGTGCTAAACCTTGTTGGTTGAAATTAAAGGTGCCGTCTAACATCCACCCTCCAATCTTGAAGGAAAGGAAATACAAAAAGCAGGGATCCAGTTGATTGTTACCCTGTCACATGCAGATTACTGTGAATCTACATTGCTTATACTACTTGGGTTGAGGGAAGACTTTAAAACATGTAAATTTTGATATATTTTTTTCCACAAGGTCTACATATGTTGCCTGAAAAGTAGTATATATATAGAGTGGAGGTGGTCATAACTGTGTAATAATATAAAAGAAACTGCTCATGGACAATTATATGGTTGTTACCATAGTGATTGAGTACAGATGCAATATCTTTGTAATAGTATTTTGTCCTAAAAAAAAAAAAAAAAAAAAGGATGTTGTACCTGAATATATTACCAAATACATTACTGCTGCAGCATCCATTAGGTGATTGGTTAGTATTTGATGGTATAATTATGTAATTTTACATGGATTTATATTTTAGTTGTGGCAGTTAGCTATTTGATATTTTGAATTAAGTAATTTTAATTTTCATTTATAACGGTAACTTAAAGGACATACTGGTTCAGAGAGGCTGTGACATGTCTACTTCTGTGTGGAAGTAAAATTTAAATTGTGTAAAGGGAAAGTATACAAGCATTTTATCTTCAGTATAGTTGACTTATTTGAGCTGAGACCTAGTTTATCAAAGTACTAAGTACTTTGCAAATAAATTTCAATTTTTGACAGTTAAAGTATAAACTTCCCAAATTTTAAATGATTTTTATCCACCAAAAATAGGTTAGAAATTAAATTCAGTAACCTTTTGTAAAGTCAGATTATTTTTTAAGATGAGTATTTATCAGTCATTAACTAGTTTACCTTAAAATTTTCCATTAGTCTTTTTGAAATGAAATATTCCAGTTGTGTGTGACTTTCCAGATTTTGATTTGCCATTTTATAAATGCTTTCTGTTAACCACTCAACATTTGTATTATATTGTGCCCATTCATCCTTCCAGCCACCAAGGTAACCGGCACTGTGAAATGGTTCAATGTGAAGAGTGGCTACGGCTTCATCAACCGGCATGACACCAAGGAGGACGTGTTTGTCCACCAGTCAGCCATCACCAAGAACAATCCCAGGAAGTACGTGCGTTCAGTGGGCGACGGGGAGGAGGTGGAGTTCGATGTTGTGGTTGGCGAGAAGGGCAACGAGGCTGCCAATGTCACTGGGCCTGGTGGAGAGGCTGTGAAGGTGGGCATGAGCAGAGTTTCTTGTATATTATGAGTGCTTACCCCCAACTATATGGGTGTGCACTGCACTTTTATTGCTCTTTAAATTATTTTTATTTTTTTATAAAGCTTACACATTTCCCTATTTCAGTCCTTTCCTTTTGGCCTTTTAGATGTTAGATTTTAAATTTTTTCACTGCTGTATTGCTTCTGAGTCAGGTTGATGCAGTATTCCCTTCTAGGTAGTGCATGATAAGGATGGAGTGATAAATTATGGGGTAAAGAACATAATGGTATCAAACCAAGGGATGCATTAATTTTCAGCACTTTTGTGATTTTGAAAATTGTTTTTACTTGTGTGCTGTCCTTTTCATTACTGCATGTTATGTTTCACATTCTTTAGCATTTTTTCCAAATGATTCCTTGCACTCTCCCTAGTTTCCCATAAGTTATTCACTAAAAGTTCAAATGCGCATCAGTGCTCGCCTGTTATTGCTTAAATCGAAGTATAAATATTTTCCAATTCATAGTCTTCTCTGCTCTTGACATTAGATTAGATTGCCTTTTTTCAGTTATAATTTTTTCCAAGTAATGCTTTGCAGTTCCACTTTTTGGTCTTGTCTGATATAAACCCTTTCACAATCCAGCCAAACCTTTTGATTTGTATCAGCTTGTAAGAGTTTGGCTGTTTCCTCTATGCATGCACATTGGTACTCAACTACTGAAGGTATGGCAGCAACTGCTGGATAAGACAGGTATTTGCTTTCAAACGACTTTTAATGTGATGCTGTTTTGTATGGATGTGAATATATTAATGACGAGCCTGTGGAAGAAAGAGAGCCATGAACATAAGATTGGTCATTGTTCAGGCAATCGTAAGATTACTTGGAAAGCATCCTAAGTCAGAGCAAGATTTCTGTAGCATTGTGTACTTCCGCAGGGGTCGTCTTATGCTCATGACCGTGATGTTCCCCTGCAGGGGTCCCGCGCACCGACGCCGAGGCTACCGCCGACGCTACTATCGTCGTGCAGCTCCTGGAGAGGAAGGGGAAGAGGTCGAGGGAGGGGGAGAATTCACACCACAGGTGAGGGGCCGCGGCCGAGGAGGTGGATTCCGTGGCCGTGTGCCTCGCAGGTTCTACCGTGGCCGCTTCTTTGGGCGTGGTCGTGGCCGCGGAGCTGGACGCGGGGGCTATGATGCTGGCTATGCTGACTATGAGGGAGAGATGATGGAGGGAGAAGCTGTGCCCATGAGAGGCCGTGGAAGGGGACGAGGCCGCAGCAGGGGCAGAGGAGGACGCACCCCACGTGGATACTTCCGCCGTTACTATAGTGCTCCCCGACCACAGCAAGAAATGATGGGCGGCCCAGAGGAGGTCCCACGCCGCAGATTCCGCCGTGGAGGCCGTGGCCGTGGCCGTGGCGGTCGCTTCAGCGGTGCTCCAGAGACCAGGGTAAGCAGTGCCACATAGGACCAATCTGCTTTCCTAATAGGTTTTGGAAGTTCGAAAGAAGAGTTCGCTCCTTCCACTCCATAAACCATTCCTCAAATGTTGAGGTTGTGGCATTTATGGATTAGGAAAATTGTCAAAATTTCAGTTGTGGATGGAAATATGATCTCTCCTTTCTCCTGGCAGATGTAGCTGCACTTCCCCACACACTGTGTAGACTATGTAGATATTAACACTAGCATGTCATATCTGGAGTCCTTCCCTTAGACTAAGGCATGTCCTCATACTGCATGTTTGCCTTACAGACATCGGAAACGCAGACACAGGTAGCGGCTGAGGGACAGAAGGCAAGTTTATCCTTCAACCTTTCCCTTACAGCTGGGCTGCCAGGTTGCATGGCTGGCCATAACAGGGTTTATGCTGTCTCAACACTTCTACTTTTATTTTATCCCAATGCCTTTAGTTTGATCACTCGTGTTGTGTTCCAGCTTTCGGGATGGTGTAGAACCTTCTATTTATTATAATTTTCTTACGTCAAGAATATTTTTATGGCACTAACTGGAAGTTTGCCATGGCTGGGAATTTCGGTATTGCTTTATGTAACGTGCAATAAGGGTTGATAATGCTTGCTAGAGACCTGTCCCTCCCCATTTCATTTGATTTCACATTACACATGATTTGATTGCTCTTTTTTCTACCCCCTCCGTTAATGCTAAAAATTCCCCATACTAGTGTTTATATTTGCCTGCTATTGTCCTGGATTATAAATTACAGCTAAAGTGTTGACAATGTGAATTGAGATATTCCTTAATTTAAAAGAATAGGCAGAAACATTTAGCCAGGTAACAATTTTGCCCTGTCACTTTTTGAAATTCTGCATAAAGTGGTCTTATTTACAGTGAGGTGATTATTAGATTTCAATATGCATGGTAGATTGAGCAGATCAGGTGAAGCTTCAAGCAGGTTTTTTTTTTTTTTTATAGTGCACCTTTTTTACATATGGAGGTTGCTGTGCTTGCCAAAGTTTGAATTATAGTAATCTATGGAAAGCAGATGTTTGCTTGATCCCTCTTAAAGAGATAATAGTAATAAAGATTCAATGGCTTTTATCTGTATAAATGTCAATCTAGGATAGATTAGGCTGCATGCGGGAGCTGGAACACACTTTAGTCCATGTGGGTTTCAATTGGCTTGAGTATGCCCATTACTCATATTCCTGTCCTGTCTTTGCAAATGGCTAGCTTAGAATAAGGCTTTGCATGTGCTTTTTTCAGCCTGAAGCATCAGCAGAAGAGTGTAAAGAAGGAAATGTTGAGTCTGAGGGAGAGCAACCAGAAGCTCGCACGGAAGCAGTGGTAAGACCACCACGCTTCCTTGGCTTCTCTCCCTCCTCTGTTTTTGTGATCTTCATTGTATTTTTGTTTTGCTTTGACTGCTACCTGTAGGATTAAGAACTTTTGAATTTTAAGTTTATCATAAGTGGAATTACATATTGACTTGAATTGATAATGAAATTTCTTAGCACTTTTCAGTCTTCCCCTAAAGGATCTTGAAATATGGTTATTTCTTGATCAAACAATAATTCTTTGGTGATAATGGAACCTAATATATTTACAGGGAGAGGGACAGCAGGCAGGTCAAGAAGGCCAGGCTGCACCTGCAGCACAGCCTCAGCAGCCAGTGGAGAACACAACTGCTGAAAGCTCTGCGTAAACCCGTAACCCAACTCCCCTTAAGTCAAGCCACCAAAGTTAAGAAGTCTAGTTTTTATGTTTGACACTGTCTTTTGGGTCCCTTGTCTCATAATTCAGTGTCAGACTTAAAAACTGGCCTTAAATGTAAGGTTGGGTGGGATTGTTGCTGAGCCACGCCCCAAGCCCTAAACGCGCCTAGCAGGAGTCTCACCCACCCCCCGGGACCCCAGCGGCACACAAACCACCAAGACGGAAGAAAGGGGCAAAGTAATGCAGAGCAGCGGCTTAATAACCAACACGCTGTTGCTCCCGGTTACCAGAAAGTCGGCTCTGACCACCTAAGAAGGAAAACCTTGCGTGTCCTCACTCCGGGTCCGGTAACAAAGAGGTCACACCAGAACAGACAAACCCACGGCCAAGGGTTGGAGTCACCGATATGATGGCCCTTTCTTTGTCACGCAACACCAATGATGACGCCATGCAGCAAATAACTACGATACTTATTGTCATATGGGTGGGGAATGAAGCATAGTTAATATAAATATGAATAAGACTATACAATTCTTGTATGATTACAATGGGTGGTAAAAAAAGGAAAAAAAAGTTTCAAGACAGCTGATTCCTCATGAAAGAAGTATTTTGATTCACTTTGAAAGTCCATGGTGCTGAGGTGTGTTTGTTGCTGGTTGGGTTCCACCAAAAAAAGTGTAAAATCACAAGAGTTAACCTCATGCACATGTTTGATAAAGAACTCACCCCCAGTAGGCCCTGTGACGAGCCTGGGATGCCGCAACTAGGTCCTTATGGTACAAGACGTGAGTCTACCCATATACCCTTTTTATCATTGGTCGTCCTCTTCTAAAGGCTGGAGGATTGCAATGTTCTCAGTTCGGATTATTGTTGCAGGTGTTCTTGGGTTGACGTTTAGGGGTGTATCAGATGAATTTTAAGATCAGGTTTTAAAGTAATGACTACCAGCTTAACATAGCTAGGTATGGGCAATAGTGGATGGACGTTTTTTCTTGTTTTATGTCTGAAATATTAACATTGGCAGTTATTTTTGGAAGACCCTATTTTGACACTTTTTCTACATAAATTTTGTAGGAAATTATCGTGCCACAAAACATGTGCATTTGCAATAAACCAATAAAATCCATAAAAATGTAAACAACCTTTTCTTATCCAAATATTGAAAAGTAGCTTTAGAATGGGGTAAACCTAATTTGTACATGAACAGAGGTACAAACAACAAATAATACAGATATTAGATGAAAATGCAAATGACAAACTAAATGTTCAGCATGTTGATTCCCTAAGAAAAATGGATAGCTTAGTAATATGTACCTTCGATGTCTAGCACATATGTTTCAACCATTAAACCTTAGCAATACGTAACCATTGGCAGGGCTCGTTACCAGTAGTAAAAAAAAATTTGAATTTGCGACGACACTGGGAAATGTTTTATGAATGCAGTCTAAACTTGCTTAGGAGACAAAAGATCCTTGGACCTCGCCCTTTGCCTCGACTTATTTTGAATTATCATCCCCCTTTCCATATCCTCTTCACCATCTGCCCACTTCTTATAGTTAGAGCCATTCTTTAAGGATTAAAGGCTGGCATTCAGTCCTGAACGGCCATCGTACTCCCATTTGCTCTTCTGCATTACCCTTTTCATTACCATACTAACCTATAGTGTCCTACAATTTTTGACTCCTTTTGTCCTAATCATTTATGACTTTTTACCATTTTCGCCACAATACTTTATTATGCTGTATTGGTCATTGATATCCGGTTCAATTGTTTTGACCATTAACCGCTCTAGGAATCCACAAACCTTGCCTCAAGATAAAAAAAAAATATATATAAATATATTCCTTACTCAGGGGCTTCGTTCCGAAGCTTCACCCTATCACTATATTTTGAACTACGTGTGTAATGACCTTAGATGTTGCCGTCGGTAGAAATGCTTTAAATG
>NW_020871470.1:544454-549454 GCF_003789085.1 Penaeus vannamei | reverse complement strand
CTACCGCACTGATATGATGAATAAATAACCTCTTCGATAAAGGGCTCGAACCCTCACTTTCCAGGCCGGTAACTGCAAGACGAATGCTCTACCGCTGAGCTTGCACTTACCTGCCTGCAAAGTGAGGGTTCGAGTCCCTGACGAAGAGGTTATTTATTCAACACTATTAATTATAACATTATAATAACAACAATGATGAGTAATTAAAATAATAATGATAATAATAATAATAATAATATTAATAATAATGATAATGATAATAATATTATTAATAATAATGATAATAATAATGGTAATACGAACATAATAATAAAAATAATAATGATAATAATAATAATGATAATGAGGATAATAACAATAATGATAATGATAATGACAATTATAGTAACTATAATAATATTGATAATAATAACAATAACAATAAAAATGATGATAACGATATGATCATGATGATAATAATGATAAAAATGTTGATAATAATAAAAGTAATAATATTAATAATAATAATAATAATAATAATAATAATAATAATAATAATAATAATAATAATAAATTATAGTAATAATAATAGTCATAATACTAATGATAGTAACCATAATGAATATAATAATAACAGTAACAATAAGGATAATCCTAATAATAATGAATATAATAGTAACGATAATAATAACAATGATGATAATAATGATAATGATAATCATCATGATGATAATAACAATGATAATAATGATGATAATGATAGTTGATAAGTTATAGTAGCTATAAAATAACAATAACAATAAAATGATAACGATAATAGTGATCATGAGGATAATAATGTTGATAATAACAATGATAATAATGATATGATAAATAATAATAAATAATAATAATGATAACAATAAGATAATAATAATAATAATAATAAAGATAATAATGATGATGTTAATAATAATGATAATAACAATAGTATTGATAATAATCATAGTAATAGAAATGAAATCAACGCTACTACTAGTTATAATGATAATAATAACAGTAATGATAATGATAACAAAAATAAAAACAATAATAGTGATAATAATGATGATGATGATAATAATAATAATAGTGATAAACAATAATATAACAATAATAATGATAATAAATAATAATAATAATAATAATAATAATAATAATAATAATAATAATAATAATAATATAAATGATAATAACAATAATAATAACAATTATGATAATGATAATGATGATGATAACCATTTCTCCTCTTTCTCCCCCTCAGTTGTCTTTCATTTCAATCTTCCTTCTTTTGTTCTCTTTCTTCACCTCCCTCCCACTTTTTTTGCATTATTTTTTTTTCCATCTTCTTCGATTCCTCCTGTTTCTCCCTACTTTTCCTCTTATCCCTCTTCCTTTGTTCTTCCTCTACTTCGTCTTTTCATCTCCTTTCTTTTCCCCCCATTTTTCTCCCTCCTTCCTCCTCTTCCTCTTACCCTACATCATTTCTCGTTCTCCTTTTTCCTCTTCTTCACTTTTCTTCTTATTTCTCCCTACTTCTCCTCCTCCTCTTCCTCCACTTTTCTTCTTCCTCTTCCTCCACTTTTCTTCTTCCTCCTCTTCCCCTCTTCTCCATTTTTTTCTTCTCCCTCCCTACTCCCCCCTCCTCCTCTTCCTCCACCACCTCTTCCTCTTCCCCTCTCCTCCTCCTCCTCCTTTTCCTTCTTCCACTTTTCTTCTTCTCCCTACTCTCCTCCTCCTCTTTTTCCCTTTCCTCTCTCCTCCTCCCACCTCTTCCTCATCCTCTCTCCTCCTCTCCACCTCTTCCCCTCTCCTCCTCCTTTTTCTTCCCTTTCTTCTCTCCCTCCCCTTTTCTTCCCCCCGAGATTTTCCCTCCTCCACCCTAATCCTCCTCCTCCTCTTCCTACACTTTTTTTCTTCTCCCTTCCTACTCCCCCTCCTCCCTCCCACCCCACCTCCTCCTCATCTCTCTCCTCCTCCCCCACCTCTTCCCCTTTCCTCCCCTTTTTCTTCCCTTTCTTCTCTCCTCCCCCTTTTCCTTCCCCTTAAAGTACCACTGAGACTTTCTTCTTCCTCCCTACTCCTCTTCCTCTTCCTCTCTCTTCCTCCATACCTCTTCCCCTCTCCCCCTCCTTTTCCTTTTTCTTCCCTTTCTTCTCTCCTCCCACCTTTCTTCCCCTTAAAGTACCACCAAGATTTTCCTCTTCCACCCTACTCCTCCCCCTCTTCCTCCTCCACACCTCTTCCCCTCTCCTCCACCTCCCCTTTTCTTCCCTTTCTTCTCTCCTCCCTCTTTTCCTTCCCCTTAAAGTACCACCGAGACTTTCCTCCCAAGTGTGATCAGGAGGACAGTTAGCTAAGAAGTTTACTCTGTGGAGTCGCCTTTATTTGCAGTTAGGGGGACGATTACGCTCAATTAAGTGCCAATTATCGTTTTTTTATGATTCGTTGAGAACGGCGATATTTTTTCGGGGACTTTTTTTTTTCTTTCTGGCTTTGAAAAGTAAATGATTGTAATTATATTTTTGCCATTTCATATTTTTTTTCTTTTGTTTTATTTTACTTTTTTTTTCGTTGGATTATTATTGTTATTATTTTATCTTCTCTTTCTTTCTTTCTCCGCTTACATTTCTCTTGCTCTTTAATCGCTCCTACCCTTCCCTCCATTTTTTAATCCTATTCCTTCTTCTTTATTTCTCTTCCTCCTCCTCCACCTTCTTCAACAAGATTTGTCTTGTTTCTTCTCTTGCTCCTCTTCTCCTTCTCAACAAGATTTTCTTTATTCTCTTCTTCCTCCTTCATCACATTTGTCCTCTTCCTCTTACTATTCCTCCTCCTTCTTCATCAACAAGATTTGTCTTTATTCTCCTCTTGTCCCTCTTCCTCCTCCTTCTTCATCAACAAGATTTAAGCAGAAATGACAAGCAAGAAAAATATCTAATTGTGTGTTTGTTTGTATCTTAATGAATGAGAAATTATAATCCATTTCAAATGCAGTGTTGCCAGTTAGCCGGTTACAGTTGCTTGCACCACGCACTCTAATATTCTTTAATAAGAACTGATGCTCACGAAAGCACACACATTACGAGAGAGAGAGGGGGGGGGTTAGAAAGTGAGAGAAAGAGAAAGCATAATAGAGAGAGAGAGAGAGAGAGAGAGAGAGAGAGAGAGAGAGAGAGAGAGAGAGAGAGAGAGAGAGAGAGAGAGAGAGGAGAGAGAGAGAGAGAGAGAGAGAGAGATGAGAGAGAGACAGGAGAGAGAGAGAGAGAGAGAGAGAGAGAGAGAGAGAGAGAGAGAGAGAGAGAGAGAGAGAGGAGAGAGAGAGAGAGAGAGAGAGAGAGAGAGAGAAGGGGGAGGAGAGAAAAAGAAAGAGTTAGACATAGATATATGGTAGACTGACTGACCGACTTTTAAATAGAAGATAGATGGATAGATATATAAGCAGATAGATAGACAGACAGATAGATAGAAATTCATATCTATATATTTGTATATATAGATATATAGTTCAAGACCCCTGCTGCCAGGCCAATCCGTCTGTTGACTTCATGGTCTGACAGCCCAGAGTTATGAACTACACTACTAAGGTATAAAATCTTTATGTGATTTCAATGTCATCGCCACAAGCACGTACCGACCGAACAGGTTCTCCTAGCAAGTCCACAAAGTCCTGGATCTTGGTCTTGGTCCAGGAGACCTCTAGACCCAAGGGCTTCATCCAGAGCCACCACTAAGGTTTCCATAGACTCAGATAGGATAGCAACATCATCAGCAAAGTCAGAGTTGCTCCACAATGACTTTGAATAGTAGCTTTGCCCGGTATCCAGTCCATGTAAATGTTGAAAAGTGTTGGCACAAGGACGTAGCCTTGCCTGACTCCTGAACTAACAGGAAAGAAGCTCGACAGGTCCCGCCCCCCCCCCCCCCACACCACACACTTTTCAGCACTTTCAGTACCAGTATATAGGCTTGCTATTAGTCCAATAATCCTTGTTGGAATTCCCCTCAGTCTCAGGATCTCCCAGAGTGATTCTCGATGCACCGTATCGAACGCCTTCTTGAGGTCGATGTAGACTGCAAGCAGCCCACGCCCGAACTCACGACGGCGCTCTACAATGACTCGAAGTGCAAGGTTACGGTCTATTGTGGACTTACCAGGAGTGAATCCAGATTATTGATAATAATAATGATAATAACAATAATTGATAAATAGTAATAATGATAATAATTAATAACAATAAAAGCAATAATGATAATAACCAATAATGACAATAAATAATAATGATAAATAATGATTATAGTAATAGTAATAAATAATAATGATAATCATAAACTCGAATAAAGCACAGCCGCACGTGTCTCTCTTTGGTATCAATTGACTGCGTAATCTTGATTTTTTCTTCTCCCTAGCTGCATGCAATCGAAAGAAGGATATGGAGGAAATATATCAATAAGACGCCATTGATGCAATTACCACAAAACACCATAGATACAGGTCGACCTACATCTCTGCAGGAAAGTGGGAGATAGATAGTGAGATAGGTAGATAGGTATGAAAGCATGTATGTTTATATGTAGGTAGGTAGGTAGACATTTAATAAGGGGACAGCGGATAGGATAAGGTAGGTTAAGGTAGACATATAGCAGATAGCATTAGGGAAAAGGTAGGGTTAAGACAATAGAACAGATAGATAGAAAGGTAGGTAAGGTTAAAAACAAAGGATAAAAAACCAAAAATGGACGAAATAAAACGGACGAAATGATAAATATAAAGCGGAAAAAAAAAAAAGAATAATAGGGAACAAATTTTAGTTTGATAGGGACCCCCACCAAAATAGACAGACAAGGGGACAGATTAGTTTAATAAGATTATCCAAGATTTAGAAAAGGACTTAATTAGAACAAAAAAAAAACCATCCAAAACCAAAAACAAAAAAAAACAAAGAAATTTAAAAAAAAAACCCCAATTTTTAAAACACCCAAAAAGGAAAATTTAAAAAAAA
>NW_020871470.1:536954-539454 GCF_003789085.1 Penaeus vannamei | reverse complement strand
TCTACTTTCCGTCTATCTTCATCTCCCCACCTTCCTATCACTTCTCCTACTCCCCCACTCTCCACCAACCCTTCCACCTCCCTCCTACTTTTCTCTCCCTTCTCATCCTTCCCCCACCTTCCACTTCCCTCCTATGAACTCCCCACCTTTACACTTTCTCTCCTTCTCCCACCTTCCACCTCCTGCCTTCCTTCTTCTCCCTTCCCCTCCTCCCACCTTCTACCTCCCTCCTACCTTCGTCTCCCTTCTCCAC
Source organism: Penaeus vannamei (assembly GCF_003789085.1). Taxonomy (NCBI): domain Eukaryota; kingdom Metazoa; phylum Arthropoda; class Malacostraca; order Decapoda; family Penaeidae; genus Penaeus; species Penaeus vannamei. The sequence goes on along the minus strand of NW_020871470.1, from coordinate 539,201 downwards.
CTTCTCCCACTTCCTTCCTCCCACTCCTTGCCTCCCACCTCCCTTGTTTGACATTATCTTGTCCCGAGGAGTCAACAAAGCCTTCAAGAGGAGAGCAAAGCATGCCTTCTGACCTTCAAATCTTAGTAATGGAGGATTAGTTCAGATGCTTTTATCATGATTACACATTTCCCCTTCCCCCTCAGCTGCTATATGATTTTGATGTATTTATGAGTCTAGTTGTTGCTTTGTTGTTGTTATTTACAGTAATGTTGTTAGTGTTATTGCCAGCGTCATTATTGTTGATCTTGTTATCCTTGTTTTTGTTATTTTTATGAACACTTTTATTATTTTGATTATTATCATTATCTTCTATCATAATTATCATCATTTTGTTATCATTGTTGCCAATAATAAGTCGATAAGATAACGGTCGGACGAACCATTTGATATTTCCTGTTATGGAATTCACATTTATCATGGTGCTGTTGTCGATGTTGTTGTTGTTATTGTTGATGATGGTCGTGATAATGATGATATTATTATTATCATCATTATCATTACTTTTATCGCTATTATGATTGCTACTGCTACTACTGCTGCTGCTGCTGCTGCTGCTGCTGCTGCTGCTGCTGCTGCTGCTGCTGCTGCTGCTGCTGCTGCTGCTGCTACTACTACTACTACTACTACTACTACTACTACTACTACTACTACTACTACTACTATTACTATTACTATTACTACTACTACTACTACTACTACTACTACTACTGCTGCTGCTGCTGCTGCTGCTGCTACTACTACTACTACTACTACTACTACTACTACTACTACTACTACTACTACTACTACTACTACTACTACTACTACTACTACCACCACACCACCACACCACCACTACAACCACCATCATTATTATTACCATATGGCTACCCGCATATACTGTAAAATGTGAATTCTCTCTTCTTCTGTTTCTTACTTGTCAAGATTTCTGGAGCCTTGCGAGGTCTTTTGTCTTAGTGGAGCGCATGTGAAAGAATGTGTGGCATCTATATAAAGTTCGTTTGTGATTTCCGGTTTTGCTGACTGTGAAATGATAAAAAAGTGAAAAAAATGCTTGTAATGTTACTGTTAGTGGGGATAGCTATGCGAAATATTTGTCTTATTGCGATGATCATAATAAAGTTGATCGTGATAATGACTATAATCGTTATGATAAAGATAATGTTCGAATGTTACTAAGACTGGTTGTTTTATTGCTATGACGATTATTAATGATATTGGTTATTGGGATGATAAAGATTTGATGGAAATCAGCAATAAGTATTATACGATATGGTAGAATAATGATTTAAATGTGGAAAAGCAAACAGAAAGGATGTTAGCGATGATTATATGCAACAATTAGAAAGAAAGAAAAATGCAGTATTGCGTGTTAACAAATTATGTGACAAGGGAAACCAGTGAGAAACGAGGCTTGGCGAAACTTTTGCGCTTTGAAAACATTTTTACATTCTCATGTTATCATCACTTGTTATTCTCTCTCTCTCTCTCTCTTACTCCCTCCCTCCGTCCCTCTCCCTCCCCCCACATCTCTCTCTCTCTCTTTCTCTCTTTCACTCTTTCTTTGACTTTCATTTTCTCATTAATGAATTCAGCGGACCTTGTTTATCTTTTTCCCATCTTTTCGCTCCGTTTGTTAGAGCAAAATTAATTGCCTTTTCTTCTCGTTCCTTAATTCCTGCACTTTCAAATTAAACACAAAAGTTTTTATCGTCATCATTAGTATTGCTTTATTTAATACTTCTTCCCCCTCGCATCCTTTGTATTTTCCTCCTCCTTCCTCTCCTCCCACATTCGCCATTTACGTTTTCACACGGAGTAGTCGCCGGTTATATTCGCAGAGTTTAGCACGAGTCACCCCCCCCCCCCGCCTCTCTTTCGGATATTTCGCCCTGACTTGATGAAAACGCGGGTGTTTTAGTGTGGTTCCGCCCTGCCTTGTTTGATTGATGGGTTCGGCCGATTGTCTTGTTTGAGTTTTATCGCTGGCCGGAAGTGGGAGGTTGTTCGTGTGTGGGTTGTGTGGTTGTGTGTGTGTGTGTGTGTGTGTGTGTGTGTGTGTGTGTGTGTGTGTGTGTGTGTTTGTGAGTGGATGGGTGAGTGTTGGGTGTGTGTGTGGCGGGGGTGTGGGGTTGGAGTGGATGTCTATGTGTGTGTGAGTGTTGTGTGTGTGTGTGTGTGTGTGTGTGTGTGTGTGTGTGTGTG
>NW_020871470.1:509454-531954 GCF_003789085.1 Penaeus vannamei | reverse complement strand
TTTTTATCAATATCATCGTCATCATCATCATCATCATCATCATCATCATCATCATCAATTATTATCATTATTTTTTATTATCATTATTATCATCAACGCTGTCATTATTATTTTCATTAATATTATTATTGTTGTTTTTTAATGATTATTTTTGTTATAATTATTATTATCGTTATTTTTCCTATCATTTTTATTATTATTATAATTATTATCGTTTTTCATTATTATCGTTTTTTTCAATTCCACATATCTATCCAAGTAGTCATATTGCACGCGAGATGGCAGTTCGAGTTCGAGATATCTATATTTTTTGTATGATGTATATCGTCTGTATTGCCATTCAAGTTCCAATTTCTCCATTTCTTCAAATATACTTTCGAAAAGAACGTGTTTAAGTCACGTGACTTTTGGTGTTGAAATTGGCAGAGATAGGTCTATATTTTTCGTCATTTTCTTTTTTTTCGTTCTTTCTAACTTTTTTTTTGATCGTTTTAAAGTTCTTCCTTCTTTATTGATTGTAAGCAAAGGCGCACGCAGACACGCACACGCACACGCACACGCACACGCACACGCACACGCACACGCACACGCACACGCACACGCACACGCACGCACACACACACACACACACGCACACACACACACACACACACACACACACACACACACACACACACACACACACACACACACACACACACACACACACACCACACACACACACACACACACACACACACACACACACACACACACACACACACACACAACACACACAACACACACACACACACACACACACACACACACACACACACACACACACACACACACACACACACACACACACACACACACACACACACACACACACACACACACACACATCCCCTCCCGCTCCCCTTCCTTCTAAACCCTCACTCATCTATTCATAATCTCTCTCTCTCTCTCTTCTATCTCTCTCTCTCTTCTCAACTCTCTCTTCACTCTCTCTCTCCTCTCTCTCTCTCTCTCTCTCTCTCTCTCTCTCTCTCTCTCTCTCTCTCTCTCTCTCTCTCTCTCTTCTCTCTCTCTCTCTCTCTCTCTCTCTCTCTCTCTCTCTCTCTCTCTCTCTCTCTCTCTCTCTCTCTCTCTCTCTCTCTCTCTCTCTCTCTCTCCCCCCCTCCCTCCCTCCCTCCCTCCCTCCCTCCCCCTTCCCTCCCCTTTCCTCTCTCTCCCTCCTCTCCCTCCCTCCTCTCCTCTCTCCCTCTCCTTCTCTCTCTCTCTCTCTCTCTTCCTCTCCCTCTTTCCTTCCTTCCATCTTCCTCCTCCCTCTCTACCTGCCAAACACCGCGTGGGCTTTACATCAAGTCCGTTTGACAGCGCGGTAATAAAATGTCACGCGCATTTGTGGCCACGCAATTTTGGGCTCTGCGCTCTGTATTGGGTTACTGTGTGTGCGGACGCTGCCTCTCATTCGGGGGTAAACTCGTTCATTCGGCGGCTTTGTTTGTTATTTTTCGGGTTATTTTCTCGTTTGTTGCTGTTGTTATCCTTTTTGCTTTTTTTTTTTTTGCTCTCTTGAAATTATTGTTATTGTTGTTAATGTTATTATTGGTGGTGTTATTGTTGTTGCTGTTATTATAATAATAATTTTTATTTATTATTATTATTATTATTATTATTGTTATTATTATTATTATTAATATAAATATATAATAATAATAATAATAATAATAATAATAAATAATGATAATAATAATAACAATAATAATAACAACAATATAAAACAATAATATATAATATAATAATAATAATATAATAATATAATAATAATGATAATATAAATTATTATAATCGTTATCATAATAATAATATGTTGTATAATATTAATAATTAATTGTTTATTATGAATAGATATATGATCATATAATGATATGATTTTATTATTATTATTATTATCGTTATTTATTATTTCATCCTTTATTAATTGTTTTATTATCATCTCTTCATTATTAGTTATTATTCATATATTTTTTATTTATTTTATTGTATTAGTTATATATATCTATTTATATGTGTTAGTGATTCATTATGTTTATTATTGTTTACAATGATATTATCATTTATTGTATTTTTATTTTTCATATTTTTTTATTTTCATCATCACGGAATTAGTGTGTGTGCAACTAAAACACGTGAAGAAAAATTCACTGCATCGAGAGTGAGTGTATCAACACAAGAGGTTTTCTTTTAGGATTTATGGAAAGATTGTAAAAGTACAATCCTGAACCAAACCCTTTTTACTGTTGTTCAGGATTATTGTGGCGGTTTCTTGCTGAGAGCAGTTTGCATCGATTGAAACGACACTCAACTTAGCACGATACTTTATCTACGATTATACTCTACAAGGTGTTATAGCTCCAGAGATAAGACATACAACTATTCTTTATCTGACTATTATTATAACTAAACCAATAACCATCACATAACACATAATTAGTATCTTATCTATATATTATAGGTTAAATATTAGTATTATAGTTAATATAACCTTAATTAACATATTAATTTATTATTATATTATTATAATAATATTTATATATATAATTATTAAATAAATCGTCATATTTATCTTAATATGATATTAAATAAATTATTTATTCTCATTATTATTAATTTAAATAAATTAAATATATAAAATGTGTAGAATTTTGGTGGTTGGATTTTTAAGTTTAGAATGTTAGGGTTATGTTTTATTATTTTTTATAATTTATATTGTTTATAATAGTTATTATTTTATTTTATATATATATAAATGTAATTATAATAATATATTATAAGTATATACATATATATATACCTATACTCTTTTATATAATTATATATATTATATGCTACATACATTTATCCATATCTCGACACATTTCTGATGGATTTTGATACACTTCCGGTTATTTCCAGCACGAATGGCATTATTTGTGTGATTCATTATGGTTTCCATGCTGGATTCTAGTAGTTATAGCTTAAGGTGCACAAGGTGAAGGAACAGGAGCGGAAGATAAATTCCCGCTGCAAAGCTATATATCGTGAGGGTTTCCTTTCTGCACAAAGTATTCAAAGCGCACACTCATTTATAACAATTCACTAACACGGTATGATTCATTCCATGCTGTATACATATTACTATACATACGAATATATTACATACAGACAATGGATATGTGCTGCTGTATACAATCATGCTATATACATACATAATACATAATACATGGCATAATACATACATACGTGCCACATACATACCATGCACACATACTTGCATACATTAGCATGGCTAGTCATACCTACATGCTGCATGCCTGCATGCCTACCATAACATTACATACACCGGCATACGACACACGCCGCAGCACGCACACGTATAACTTCGCAAGCTACGCAACGCACTACCAACCCCACAACACACTCCACACACACACAATGGTAACACACACAACACACACACACACTGACACACATCGACAGCACACACTCACTCTCATCAATACAAACACACACAAACAAATACCCACATAACACAACACACACAAAACCCCACCAAACAGCAACACACACACACAACTATTACACACAACATACAGCACTACAACACACCACTTAATCATTAAACCTAGAGGACGCAATATAACTAAAAAATTAACACGAATATATATATTACATATATATATAAAATATAATATACTATATATTATATATATATAGATATATATATATAAATATACACACACCACAGACCATCACCACAACACAACAACACACACACACACACAACACACCACACACCTTTACACACACACAGAAAGAGGAATCCTGGAAGAAGTGCAAAGAGATCAAACAAAAAGAAGAAAGAAGTGAAAAGAAGAGGAAAGGGAAAACAAAAAAGAAAGGAGTCCCATTGTCGTGAAAGTAATGACGCAGCGCACTTTGCCTTGTGTGCGGCCGCGAAGCACTCCCGTGCGGTAGGCAAGGCACGGGGCCGTCGAAGGAGCGGCAGCAGTGGGGACACCGTTGACTGTGACTTCTGATTTCTAGTTCGACGTTCTCCCTCACCTTTTTCAAATGTGACACTTGTTGGATCAACTGGGTACTTTTGTGATATCATGAGGGTGGTTCTAGTTCTGAGGGAGCAATTGGAAGCCTGGCATTGACTTTTCGCTTAGGATTGGTATTAACCTTGGTTTTTAGGAGAATGTGCATTACCTCCCTAATTTATACTATTTTACGGGTGATTTGCTTTATATTGGGAATATTACTTATTTGTAATTGATATGATGGGCCGTACCCAGAGGATATGGCTGCCCGGTATTCACCGATCCAGAAGAATATTAGGTTGAATTCCAGTATTTTGACAGGAAGAGGGGATGAGTAGATAAAAGAAGGGTGAGAGTAGGGAAGGGGAGTGAAGAGGGGAAAGATGGACAAAGTGAGAGGAGTGAGAGTGGGTGGGAGGAGTGAGAGGAGAGTTGGGAGGAAAGTGAGTACGTGGGGAGCAGCAGCCACTGGTGGGGAAGATCGGAGGTAGAGTGGGGAGAAGGGAGGAGGAAGTGAGATAGTTGGAGAGAGTGTACCTGCATGTACAAGAAAGGGAGTGGAGTGCAGCTGGGCTGTGGAGAGTGAGAGGGGTAGAGAAGCTTAAGAGGGAAGCTGTGCAGAGATGAGACGAAGTAAGAGGGGAGTTGAGAGTAGAGAGTAAAGGGAAGTGAGAGGAGGTAAAGAGAGTAGAGAGTAAGAGGGAGGTGGAAATGTGGGAAGGAGAATGAGAAGTGAAGGGAAGGAAGTGAGAGTGAGAGGGGGAGGAGTAGAGAGTAGAGAGTGAGGAGGGAGGGGAGGTGAGAGTTGAGAATGAGGGGTGACACGGTGGTGAGCAGGAGAGGAGTGAGAAGGGAGAGTGAAGAGTGAGAGGAGTGAGAGTGAGAGGAGACGTGGAGAGAGTGTGAGAGTGATGATGGGAGCTGAGACGTAGGGAGATTCGAGAGTGAGGAGGGAGTCACGAGAGGGAAGGAAGTGAGAGTGAGAGTGGAGAGTGAGAGGAAGAGGAAGAGGAAGATGAGAAGGAAGAGAAGGAGAGAAGAGAGTAGGACAAAGAGAAGAAGGAAGAGAGAAAAGAGGACTGAGGGAGAGGAGAGGCAGGGGAGGCGGACGCCGGAGAGGAGACCTTAGGATAGGGAAATGAGGAGAGAGGAAGGGAAGAGAGAGGGAGAAGGGCGGACTGAATCCATGAGTGATGATGAAGGAGAGAGGAGAGGAGGAGGAGAAGAGAGGAGAGAGAGAGAGAGAGAGGAGAGAGAGGAGAGAGAAGGAGGAAGAGAAGAGAAGAAGACACACAAACTTAGACAAAGACGGAAAACAAAGGCAGACGGCAAGAAGGGCGGACATACACGTTTACAGACAGGAAGCGACAACATATAAATAGACAGGAAGAGGGCAGGACAGAAGAAATTGTGCATAGACCAAGAAGTGCAATCGCGAACAACAACAAAAACTACAGATCGATTGAAATGCGCAGAGAATTGTTGCATGCGAATTTTCGCCTTAATTCAAGTTTGCATTGCATTGTCTGCCCCGCTATGATGAAAGCAAGGTTTGTCATTGTAAACTATAAGAAAGAACATTGTAGAGCTGCTTTGTCGAGGCCGTAAATACGCAGGAAAACAGCCCAGGTAGCTAAAGGTCGTGTGAGCTTTGTTATTTGTTCAAATTTCGTTCTTTCTTTCGGTAGGAGGGGCGTTGGGGGATGGGGGGGGGGGTGTAAGATGGTAAATTTTCCGAATGCGATGATGCGTGTGTAAGTAAAATATCAGCGTCGGAAATTTATGCTGGCGTTAGCGGATTATACCGTTTTAGTGAATCACGGAGTAGGATGATTGTTCGTATTGGGCCTTTCAGCCTAAATTCAAATGTTGTTTTATCCTATCACCTTCCAACATTTATCATTTCCCTTTCCTCCGTGTTTATTCCCTTGCTTTAATTCTTGTTGCTTCGTTCTTTTTTCCGTATTAATTCGTATTGCATCTGTTTTCGGTCTTCCTTTTCCTCCCTCGTTTGGTGCGTAAATTCACATTACCTTTCCCCTTTCCTTCCCTCGTTCATTGTGATTCCAGCACCTTCTCCCCTCTCTTCTTTATTGTCATTTTACCCCTTTCCCTACCACCCTTTCTCTTGCTCTCTCCCTCTCTCTTCTCGTTCCTTTGGCTTCTTTCTTCTCCCTCTCTCACTCCCTGTCCCTGTGTCCTCCTCCTTCTCCTTCCCTGCCTTATTTCGCTTGTCTTCATATATTCCCCTCCCTCACTCTACGTCTTTAAAGTCCCCACTGCGCTCTTTTCCTTCATCTTTCTTTTATATTCCCTTCGCCCCCCCTTCTCTCTCTCGTGCGTCTCTCTCTCTCTCTCTCTCTCTCTCTCTCTCTCTCTCTCTCTCTCTCTCTCTCTCTCTCTCTCTCTCTCTCTCTCTCTTCTCTCTCTCTCTCTCTCTCTCTCTCTCTCTCTCCCTCTCTCTCTCTCTCTCTCTCTCTCTCTCTCTGCTCTCTCTCTCTCTCTCTCATCTTCTCTCTCTCTCTTCTCTCCTTCTCTCGCTCCTCCCTGTCCTTCACCTTTCAAATTCCTGTCATGGAAAGTCTTTTTGTGTACATACAACTAACACCCTCCTCATCTTCCTCTCTATCTCTTCCGCATTTTACCTCCATGTACCCAGTTTCTCATTCTCCTCCACCATTTCTTCCCCCGCTCTCCTCGTCTCCTTGTCCTCCGCTCCAATTCCTCCTCCTCGTCCTCCTTCTTTTCTTCTCGATTTATCCTATTGGCCAAATCCCCAATCTCCCATCCCTCCTTAAGGTTCCAACCTCTCAGTTCCTCCCTTTTTCCTTTCAACCTCCCTTTCCTCCCTTCCAACTCTCCCATGCCTCACTTCTCACTCTCAGCCTCCCTCTCTCCCTCCTTCCGGCAGCCTCCCCGTACTTCCCCTATCACGTTAAACCTCCCCCTCCTCTTGACCCTGTCTCCCCTGGGCACGTCCTCCTCCTGCCTGAGTGGGGCCCCGGCACGTCCCCCCTGAGCGCTGACACCTTATTTCCCTGAGGGTCGCTGCTATCCCAGCATCGTCCGGAGCTCCGGCAGAGTCCTTTAGGGTAGGGCGCGGTAGTCCAGGGCAGCTCATTGGTAGGCATCTGGCGTCGAAGTGTGCTTCCTGGGGCGCACCTAAAGCAGCTTAAGGTCTCAGAGTAGCTCTTTCCTCGGAGAGCGGGATGGAGGTGGGCGTTAGGGCGTGTGTGCGGGGGAAAGAGGAGGTTTGTGGGATTAACCGAGATGTTTGGGGTCTGTGTGTGGGCTGGGCTGTGGATGAGGGGAAGGTGAGGGGAGGGCCAGGTAAGGGGAGTGAATCATTCAGTGACAGGGCCTTACATTTAACATTGCCAAGTCTTAATGTCAAGATATTTTTAGGTGGTCTTACTCCGTTCCTGTATGACCTTACGGAGAGGGTTAGACGGAGAACAGAAACAGAGATAAAGTCAGAGTCAGCGTCAGAGACACAGTCAGTGACGGAGTCAGACGGACAGATAGACAGTTAGACAGGCAGGCAGATATCCAAGCAGACAGAAACACAGACAGACAGATGGACAAACAGCCCAAGAAGAAAAGAGAGAAAATGTGGACGGAGAGAGAAAATATGACACCGGAAAAAAATACATTACATCTCTGCGTGCCGTCATCTTGCCATCCCGCCTCCTTCTCTTATGGACCGTAAATAAAAGTAGTTTGAAGTCTCAACTGACTCCAGCAATATTCTTTTTTTTAGAATAATGGCACTAAAACCTCCGTTGCAGCCCCGACTCGTGGACATAGTAATGATTTCTCAATATTTATGTTTTGATGGGAAATTTAGGGCACCATATATAACGGTCCGTATTTACATACTGGATATGCATACTGCTATTTACTTGGCGGATATGATACGCTGTAAACATTGTTGTGGATATCTGGCTTTTTATCCCTCGGTATCTTTTCTCTTTTCATCTATCTATCTGTCCCTTTATCTATCTGTCTGTAGCTGGCTATATGTAGCTGTATATCTCTATTGATGTTTATCCTTCTATGAATATGAAATACGTAATCAGATAAAGCATAGATGGTATATATGCTGTGGTATATATTATGAATATGCAGTTATAGTCATACACGCGAACATATATTATATGCTCCTATACTTATACCTACTTTTATATATGCATATAAGTATACGTTTACATATACTGATATGTTTACTTATACATATACATATGCTAATCCATGTCCATATCCATATCTATATGACATGCACATGCATAGACATATACATATGCACATACATATACACGGGCTTAAATTTAGACAGGTTCATTTACTGTACATAAACACATAAATATACATATACATAGAATATATTTTCATACACATAAACATGAAATATATTCATATGCACATTGCATTAGATATATATTCATATCAACACACACACAACACACACACACACACACACACACACACACACACACACACACACACACACACACACACACACACACACACACACACAGCACACACACACACACACACACACACACACACACACACACACACACACACACACACACACACACACACACACAAACACACACATACACACACACACACACACACACACACACACACACACACACACACACACACACACACACACACACACACACACACACACACACACACACACACACACACACACACACACACACACACACACACACACACACACACACACATATATATAGATATAAATATAGATATATACATGTACATATATATATATATATATATATTATATATATATATATATATATATATATATATATATATATATATAATATATATATATACATATATACATATACATATATATATGCCATATAAATATATACGTGTTTACATTTATGTAGCCATATGAGTCTATAATCTTCATTTTTTTCCTTCCAGGTGAGTATTCGATTTGGAGACAACAGAGAGTATTGCGCAGAGGCCGTGAGTACTGTTTCGAACATTTCTTTGTTTCTCGAATAAAATCACGTGGTCGCTGTTGCTTTGTGGGGTTTATATTAGCTCCATCGTGCGTGGGATTCGATACCGCACGTGGTTTCAACAGCATCGAAAGAACTGCGAGGGAATGCCGTATGTCCGCCATTTTTTTCTTCTATTGTTGTTGTTTTAGGCATTGTCGATTTTTGTCCATATTGTGCTCTCATCTTTAATATATATTCATCACCATCATCATCATCACCATCATCATCATCGTCAACATCATTATCATCATCATCATCATCGTCGTCATCATCATCATCGTCATCATCATCATCACCATCACCATCACCATGATCATCATTATCATCGTTGTTGTTTATTGTTAACATTATAACTTTTCTCCTCCAATATTTATATTTGAGTTCAGACTTCTCATTCCCATCTTTTTTTCGTCCATTCATTGAATTATCTATCATCCTCTGTCTGTTCCTTGTTTCTCTTTCTCTGTCCCTTTGCCTGAGTCTTTGTCTCTCTCACCCAGTCTATTCCTTCGTCGGAGTCTCTCTCTCTCTCTCTCTCTCTCTCTCTCTCTCTCTCTCTCTCTCTCTCTCTCTCTCTCTCTCTCTCTCTCTCTCTCTCTCTCTCCTCTCTCTCTCTCTCTCCCCTCTCTCCCTCTCTCCCTCTCTCCTCTCTCCCTCTCTCCCTCCCTCTCTCCCTCCTCCTTCCCTCTCTCCCTCCCTCCTTCCCTTTCTCCTCCCTTCCCTCTCTCCCTCCCCTCCTTCCCTCTCCTCCCTCCTTCTCTCTCCCTCCCTCCTTCCCTCCCTCCCTCCCTCTGTCCACCTGTCTGTCTCCTCCTCCGCCCGTGTCTGAGCCTCTCTCAGCCTGTCTGTTCCATCGTCGGAGTATCTCCCTCTGTCTGTCTGTCTCCTCCTCCACCCGTGTCTGAGCCTCTCTCAGCCTGTCTGTTCCATCGTCGGAGTATCTCCCTCTGTCTGTCTGTCTTCTCCTCCACCCGTGTCTGAGCCTCTCTCACCCTGTCTGTTCCATCGTCGGAGTATCTCCCTCTGTCTGTCTGTCTTCTCCTCCACCCGTGTCTGAGCCTCTCTCACCCTGTCTGTTCCATCGTCGGAGTATCTCCCTCTGTCTGTCTGTCTCCTCCTCCGCCCGTGTCTGCGTCTCCGCTCGCCGCTCGCCCCGGCCCATCCGTCTTGGTCGCCTCGCCCCGCTTCGCTTCTCCCGTGTATCTGTCTCTCAGATCCAGTATCCGTCTTCATTACAGGCTCTCGCACTACTTACTGTTTACTCTACCGCGACCATTCCTCTTTTCTTATTCCTATTTTCTTCTTGTTCCTCTTCCGTTACTTTTCCTTCTTATTATTGTCAATATCTTCAATATTATTTTTGTTATCATTATTTTTATTATCATTATTGTTATTATTATTGTAAATGTTATTATAGTTGTTATTATCATAATCACTATCATCGATATATTTCTATCATTATTAAGATTTTATTGTAATAATCATTAATAGTTATACTTATTTTTATCATCATTATTTTCACCATTATCATCTCCCTCTCCCTCCCCCCTCTCTCTTTCTCCTTCTCTCTCTCTCTCTCTCTCCTTCCCTCCCTCCCTCTCTCCTCTTCCCCTCCCCCTCTCTCTCTCTCTCTCTCTCTCTCTCTCTCCTCTCTCTCTCTCTCTCTCTCTCTCTCTCTCTCTTCTCTCTCTCTCTCTCTCTCTCTCTCTCTCTCTCTCTCTTTCCCTCTCTCTCTTCTCTCTCCTCTCCCTCTCCTCTCCCTCTCCCTCTCCCTCTCCCTCTCCCTCTCCCTCTCCCTCTCCCTCTCCCTCTCCCTCTCCTCTTCCTCTCCCTCTCTCTTTTACTTTTCTTACCCCTCCCCTCGCCCCCCCCATCCCCTTGGGCATGACCCTTGGTGTGGAAGCGTTGCATGACAGAGCATGACGTGCCGATGGACATGTGTCACGGAGAGTGATTTCGCGATTGTGGGAACCGAGTTTTCCGGCGAGCGTCATGCACTTTGTCATGCAGTGTGTCATTACCCCGAGGAATTTCACGCCTGGGGGAAGTTTAACCTCTTGATAGACATTCTTTGCTGAGAAGACTTGGCTCCTACGCCTGAGATTCTCCTATTTTTTCCTGATTTTCTTTTTTTCTTACCTTTAAATCACTTTGGTGATTTAAAGGTCTGTCTAGTTGATGAAGTTGCATATAGAATTTCTAATCATATATATGTAAATATATATGTATGTATATATATATTTTCTTTCTTTCATTCTTTTCTTCTTTTCTTTCCACTTCACGATTCCAAACAGACCGTGTGTGCAGGTAAAGCAAGTTAATAAGCAAAGGGATTTTGGAAGGAAAATATAATCTTATAATGTTCTTAGTGGATTGGAGGAGAAGGAGGAAGAGACGAAAATGGGAGAAAGTAGAGAAAGATTAGTGATAGGGAGGAAGAGAAGAGGGTGTGCGTGAGGGAGGAATAGAAGGGAAAGTATGATAAGAAAAGTAATCAATAACGATGAATATATCTATGAAAATACTCAGTAAATATGACGATAGGGATTCGAAGAAAGAAGTGAAGACGAAAAAGAAACAAAGGGAGAAGAGGAGGAGAAGGAGAGAGAGGAGGAAGTGGGAGATCAGGAAGAGGAGATTGAAGAAGAGGAGGAAGAGGAAGCATTGTTCATGTGATTCCCAAAGAGAGAGCGAGAAAAAAGAATAGTTCCTGTGTTGGAAGTAATGCAGCGAATTTTTCGAAGAATTCCCGAGGAAAAGCTTAACATTCTTGTGCGTTTACGTGTGTGTGTGTTTGTGTGTATAGCTGCGTGTGCGTGTTCGTGTGTATGTTTGAGTGTATAAGTGTGTGTGTGTGCGTGTGTGTGTGTGTGTTTGGGTGTGTAAGTGTGTGTTTTCTGTCTGCCTTTCTCTGTGCCAGTCCGCCCTTCCATGTGTGTATGTGCATGTGTGCGTTTATGTAAGCGCCTTACGTACATGTATGTGTAATCGTCGATAATTGGGATTCCTCGCTTAGGCCTACCAATCAATCAATCATCTGTGCGGTCAGCGTCGCCCAAATTCGCCGGGAAGGACCCATAACTCAATCATTATGAAATCCTTCGAAGATTGTGATAACTATCAGTAACATTTATTCCTGCTTTTCCCTCCCACCCTGTTCTCCTGCTCCCTCCCCTCCTTTTTTCTCCTTTCCTCTTCTTTTTTCAGTCTTCTTTTCTCACCCTTCTCTTCCTCTTCTTCCCTTCCCATCATCCTCCCTCTCTTTCTCCTTTCCACTCCCTTTCTCTGTCTTCTTTTCTCCTTCCCTTCTTCCTTACTTCTCTCCTCTCTTTTATTCTCCTTTCCCCTTCTCTCTCTTTCTCTTTTCCCATTTCGTTCTCTGCGTCTCCTTTTGTCCTTCCCCCCTCCTTCCTAACATTCTCTTTTCCCTTTCTTCTATCTGTCTTCCTTTTCACCTCCTTTCACTCTCTCATCCTCTCTTATCTTTCTCTTTTTCTTTCCACCTCCCTCCCTCCCCTTCATCCCCTCCCTTCCCTCTTAACTCCTTTTATTATCAGGTTAATCCTTGTTTTTGATTGGTGGGTCGGTATACCCCCCCCTCCAAATAAAAAAAATCTGATACCCTTAGCTTCATTTTTGTTTTTTGCATTTGAAAGGTTGTGTTATTTGTTGCAAGAGTTAGTAGGAATCAATTAGGATATTAGATTTGATTTGTTTTATTGTCTTATTGAGTTGTAATTTTTACGATATTAATTGCATTATCACGATTTAAAAAGATATATATTCCTGAGTGACATTTAAACTTTTTCCATTTAATAGTATTTCACTTTGTGTCGTTAAAGAGTATGAATGCGATTCCATACCAATTTACCCATATATATTAATCACTACATTTACTCACTTGTCGGTTGTGTGCATAATTAGCAAGCGCAGAATATTATTATTGTCATATCTGCTATCTTGCATTAGTACCATATAATTTGCATACGAGGCACAACTATTGTTATTGCGTCATTACATGGAACGTTGTCTTATGCCATTATGATTAATGTCGTTTACTCATTGCATACTAATGTCCACTAATGTACGGACACATTTGCTGTTTCGAAGATGCGTCTTGTCATTTTTTTTCTTATTTATTCTTCTTTTTATTCTCCTCCTTCTCTTCTCCCTCTTCTTCTTCTTCTTCTTTTTCTTCTTCCTCCTCCTCCTCCTCCTCCTCCTCTTTCTTCTTCTAATCCTCCTTCTCCTTCTCCTCCTTCTTCTTCTTCATTATCTCTATCTTCTCTCTCTTCTTTTACCAGTTACTCTTCCTCATAGTACATTTTTCCTCCTTCTTCCCCTTCTTTGGGAGGGTATTTCATATAATGTTTCCGAGTATGCCTATATATAACTAAAAGGATATATGATATATATCCAGAAAATGATTAAAGGTAAAGATGCACTACGTGATTATGTACATAAAACTGTTGGCTTATATTCTCTAAGCTATTTTTAGGCCTTTGAGAGGGCGGCAGATTTCGAAAAAATCAGATAATTATCTTGCTTGTAATGAAATATTTCTTGCATGAATGTAAGTAATGTATATATAAGAAGGAGCATAACCCGATGTATGTTTGAGCTCTTCGAGATATTGTGAGACACGAAAGACGGAAAATAATGCAATGTAATTTTTATGTATTTATTTACTTATTTTTAAATATCGTGTGTGTGTGTGTGTGTGTGTGTGTGTGTGTGTGTGTGTGTGTGTGTGTGTGTGTGTGTGTGTGTGTGTGTGTGTGTGTTGTGTGTGTGTGTGTGTGTTGTGTGTGTGTGTGTGTGTGTGTGTGTGTGTGATTTTGCTTGTGTTTGATTCTGTACGTGTATCCTGTCTGACACGCTTCTCAACCGCCAACACAAACTTAAAGGAAGAAATTCGACCATCTCCGCAGGTAAAGCTAGGTCATAGGTCAACGCGTTCATTCATGAAAGACTTATAACAGGAAGGCAGGAAAATAAATGATCCAAAGAGACGAATAAAAGGAATACACAGATAGATAAAAGGTATCTTGGCCGCTACGATTAAAAAAACGGTTTTCATGGCTCTTAGTAAACAAGTAACAGCGGACCAAATAGAGAAATTAAAATGAAACAGATGATTAAAAGAAAGAAAGAAAAAAAAGCGAAAGGGAAATGATAAAAGCTAGGAAGGCGAATAACTCCTTTCCTTTTCCTTGCGACAGAATTATATCTCCGCTTTTACACGACCATAAACTAGCATTTATTCGCCCGGGTCTCTCGCGGGGTCAGCGGCGTACGACCTCAGGGGGGCACCGCTCGGGGGCTCAGGTGCTCTCCGGATGGGCTTGCGGCGGGGTCGTGGATGTGGATAGTATGTGCCTCTGTGCTTGCTTTTGTATGGGTAGTGGGTATGGGTTTTTGTGTATATAGGGCGTTTGGAATGTATGTGATTGTGTGTGGTGTTTTTTGGGGGAAGTGTGTGTTTTTGTGTGTTTGTTTGTGTGTGTGTGTCTGTATCTTTGTATCTTTGTTTGTGTCTATCTGTCTCTGTACATTAGTAGATACCAGAACGTGTGCGAATTTACACACACACATACATAGACTCGACGAGAATATCCAAAACAATATAAAGACGCTTCCATATCTCTCCTTACGTCACCAACGCTCCCGAGCCACGACGACCCGAAACGACCTCATTAGTATTCGAGCAAGCCATCCGCCCCGAGTCGATCCGCCCCGGGTATGAAATTAAACATGGTAAGGAGAGGAGGCGCCGTATGCCCTAGAATGCCACGGGCGCCCAGACGATGATTAAAACCGTCCCTCATCTCTAAGGGGCTGGAGGGGTAGGGGTATGAGGGGAAGGAGGGAGCGTATGGGCGGAAGTAGGGGTGAAGGGTAGGGCGTATGGAGGGGGTGGGGGTGGTCGGGGGTAGGGGTGAAGGGTAGGGAGGGTCGAAGGGGGTATGTGTGTGGCTGGGAATGAGGAAGGGAGGCGGAGGCCCGGGGGATAAGGGGCAGGGGCGGGATAGCGGGGAGATGAGGAGGAGGGGAAGCAATACTTCAGATGCTCTTCCTGTAATTATAAAGGAAATCGCCATAAATCTACGGGATTTTTGTTGCCGTGATACACCCATTACTCCAACGCTCCAACCTCTCCCTCACTAATCCTCCTCCTCCTTATTTTTCTTCTTCTCCTCCTCCTCTCCTTTCT
This sequence comes from Penaeus vannamei, assembly GCF_003789085.1. Taxonomy (NCBI): domain Eukaryota; kingdom Metazoa; phylum Arthropoda; class Malacostraca; order Decapoda; family Penaeidae; genus Penaeus; species Penaeus vannamei. Next base: position 516,613 of record NW_020871470.1, on the reverse strand, counting down.
TCTTCTTCTTCTTCTTCTTCTCTTCTTCTTCTTATTCTTATTCTTATTCTTATTCTTATTCTTATTCTTATTCTTATTCCTCCTCCTCCTCCTCCTCCTCCTCCTCCTCCTCCTCCTCCTCCTCCTCCTCCTCCTCCTCCTACTTCTTATTCGAAATCATGGTAGTAATAAGGATAATGATAATTGCCGATGATACTTGACCACGAAAACTAAGAATGATTATGATGATGTTATTGATGATGATAATAGTTAATTATTGTGGTAATGGACACTGATGATAGCCATAGCATAATCACGAATAATGATATAAGACACGATAATTATAGTGATATTGACCGAAAATTATTAATTGATGGCAACGATGATAAAAAATATCGATTTTTTATTACAATTCTTGAAAATATTCGGAGCAAAAAAAATGAAAGAATGAATGAGACGACAAGGAAGGAAATTAAGTGCGAGGTCGAAATCAATTAATAAACGAGGAAATAAGGCACCCCGCGATGATTGATAGGGCGAGAAAGAGAGATAAAACGAAAGAGAAAAATGTGCAAAGAGGAGAGCGGAAGAGTCTGTCCAAGCAAGATGGAGAAGGAAGGAGGAAGGGCGAGAGAAAGAGAGAGAAAAAAGGATAGCAGGATAAAGGGATCGCGAGAGAAAGTAGATATAGCGAGAAAAAAAGAGAGATAAAGTAGGAGGAAGAGCGAGAAAAGGGAGTAAGGACAGCGCGAAAAAAGGGAGATAAAGTAGGATGAAGAGGGAGGCATTGCGGGAGAAAGAGACAAGAATCACGATAGGAGGAGGAGAGGGGTATAGCATGAGATAGAGAAGGAAATAAAGAGAGAAAGGGAGGATTAGCGACAGAAAGGGGAAGGGAATAACGTAAGAAAGGAAGAGAAATAAGGTGAGAAAAAAGAGAGGAATCGTAAGAGAAAGTGGGGGTAGCAAGATAAAGAGAGAGAAATAAAGAGAAAAAGAGAAATAGCGGGAAAGAGGGGGAGGAAACGCGAAAGATACACATGCAAAGAGAAGAGCGGAAGCGCCTGTTTAAGAATGATGAACAAGATACACATAAAGAAGGATTAAATAGTTAATCAAAAGGGAGGATATGTATGTGAAGGAGGAGGAAGGAATGTCGGACAGAATTTGAGAATTTAGATTAAAGAAACAGACAGATAGATGGATAGATAGATAGACAGATAGTTGGATCGATAGACGGACAGGCAGACAGACAGACAGACAGAGAGACAGACAGACAGATAGACACACAAATAGATAGATAGATAGATAGATGAATCGAAAGAGAGACAGACGGACAGACAGACAGACAGACAGACGGACAGACAGACAGACAGAAAAGGAGAGAGCACATGTGCGCATTTGCTCTCCTTCAAAACAAAAATGAAAACAATCACCGCGGCCCGACATCAGCTTTAACAAAATACGTATCGGTAAAAACGCGAGCGACATCTCATGTTTTAGATTTTTTTTTTTTTTTTTTTTTTTTTTGAATTCTCTAGTTTTGTACCATTATTTTTATACTGACACGTACGAGTGCCATTAAGATACGAGGGGGGCAGATACATCATGTGGCTGATGCATAATCCTTTGCAGAGTCAGAAAATGAATAGATAAAGTAAAAGATAAATATGTGTATAACAAATATAAAAAATACAAAACAATATTGATAATAAATAGCAGGTAAGCTTCCATCATTGGCATTCATCAATCATAGTCCTGTGAACTGTTATAATTGTTCTATAAATTTTTATTGCGCATTGTTCATTCGATGCACTAAGTTGCTGTTCACGCCGGGCGAATTATTTCCGCATAGGTTGGGATGCAAGGCGTGAGTTTACCGTTTCCATAACTGCCGTACAAAACGTGATGTACATTTACCACGTCATTGGCCTTGAAAGCGGGACAGAATGGCGGTCGGAATGTTATTAGAACTTTTTGTGTGTTGTGTGTGTGTGTGTGTGTGTGTGTGTGTGTGTGTGTGTTGTGTCATGTTGTGTTGTGATTATAGGTTCTTGGTACTGAACGCGGTACGGCTCTGTAATTATTATTTCTCGGTATGTCTTGGATCATATGTCTGTCTGCCAGTATGCTTGTCTTTGTGCCTGAATGTTTATCTCTACTTTTTCTCTCCCGGTCTCTTATTCTTTCTCCCTGTCTCTCATTCTCTCTCTCTCTCTCTCTCTCTCTCTCTCTCTCTCTCTCTCTCTTCTCTCTCTCTCTCTCTCTCTCTCTCTCTCTCTCTCTCTCTCTCTCTCTCTCTCTTCTCTCTCTCTCTCTCTCTCTCTCTCTCTCCATGGGTGTTTTCGCCAAGACGTTCATCGTGGAGGAAGAACAAAGGAAGCAAGGATAAAGAAAGAAAGAGGGCGAGAAAGAGAGAAATATCTTAGAAGTTTTTATTGATGCTTGGGGCTGGGGTGGGGAGAGGGGAGAGGCTATAATGACAATGGACTGAAATTCATGCGTGAATTTTATGAAGCTGCAAAAGAACCCTCCCCCCTTCCATGGTTCAGGCTTCCATTTCCTCACACACACACACACACACACACACACACACACACACACACACACACACACACACACACACACACACACACACACACACACAAACACAAACACACAACACACACACACACACACACACACACACACACACACACACACACACACACACACACACACACACACACACACACACACAAACACACAAACACAAACACACACACACCACACACACACACACACACACACACACACACACACACACACACACACACACACACATATGTACACACATGGATAAAACACACGAACATAAAGAGAGAGGGGAGGGAGGGAGGGAGGGAGGGAGGTAGGGAGGTAGGGATAGCTAGAGGGAGAGGGAGAGGGAGAGAGAATGAGCGGGAGGGAGGGAGAGGGAGAGAGCGCAACACAAAGCAAGAGCAAGCACACACATAAAGAGAGAGAGAGAGAGAGGGCGAGAGGGAGAGGGAGAGAGCGCAACACAAAGCAAGAGCAAGCACACACATAAAAAGAGAGAGAGAGAGGGCGAGAGGGAGAGGGAGAGAGGGAGAGAGCGCAACACAAAGCAAGAGCAAGCACAAAGACACGGTGTCTGCGGCGAGGAATGCGAGGCGGCGCCAGAGAACCGCGGAGGCAGCGAGCGCGTGACGCGTTGCTTATGTTCGCGAGGAAGACACCGAAGTTAGTGCCTTTAGGGAAATTGTTCTCTTGAGCCATTATGCACTGAAGTCATTGTACGCTTAATGCTATTGTACACTCAAGGCTATTTTATTTTGCATTTGTGACTAGCGTGCACTTCTCGGGGTCAATTTGTGAGTTTTAGGCCATTGTGTACGAAGATGATTTTGCCCAAAAGGCTATAGTGCAATTAAGGCCATTGAAAACTGAAGCTCATTTTGCAACCGTGGTCTTTGTAAGCCCTCTGTTATTGAACATCCCAAACATCCATGGTCATTGCGCATCCACAATCATACCCGGTACAATTGCACAGCATGTAAACTTCCATGACCATTGCACCCAAAATGCCATTGTACATTCTGGGCCATTTCACACCATTTCCATATTTCCAGCCATTGTACATGTACTAACACTATATACCGATATTGTAAAGTAAGCATTGCGGTACACCCACGGCTCTTGTACAACCAATGTTCACCGGAGGTCACTGTAGCACCCAGGACTTTCGTACACCCAAAAGCCATTGATGTTCATTGCCTCTTGTAGTCCAGGGCCGTTGAATTTCCACCGGGGATCAAACGTCAACCGCCATTTGAGGTCACTGCAGATCGGGGTCATGGGGGAAGGGGGGGGGGGGACATGAGAGGGCTTTCGTTCAGACAGGCTTTGCAATCGCTCGTCCGTTGATGTTGCAGGCTACCAGGAAGGTCGTTAGGATTGAAGGGCACTGCAGCCTGTAATCAGCAAGAACACCTAATGATGTGGGTTGATTAGGGAAGAGATACAAGGGAGGAAAAGGAAGGGAAGGGAAGGGGAAAGGTGTCAGAGGGGAGGGGAGGGGACGTATGGGAATTGGGGTGTGATAAATGGTAAAAAGAGAGGGGAAGACAGGGACGAATGAAGGGGAGAGATAAAGAGAGAGAGACAGTTGAGGGAGAGGGAGGGGAAGATTGAAACGAGGGAGGGAGAGATGAAATGATAGAATAAATAAAAAAGGGGAAACAAATATGAGAAGGAGGAAAATGAAAGAGGCAGTATCACAGTGAAAAAGTCAAAGGAAGGGAGGAATTGAACATAAGATATAGATGAAGGAAGAGGGAAGGAATAGATCATGAGGGACGGGGAGGGAAGAGAGAGTATATGAGGAACAGAGAAGAGGGGCTAGGAGAGAGTGAGGAAGAACCATGAGAGAAGGGGAGGGAATTGAATGAAAATATCATGAGAGACGGAGAGGAGGGATGAGAGGCATAAGAAACAGTGGAGAGGGGGGATGGGGATGGAGGAGGCATAAGAACCAGGGGCAGGGGCGGGAGGGGGCGGGGCACGGTGTCAAGACGGTAAAATGCCTCGTTTTACAGTCCCAGCAAGCGAGAATATTTACCGCTCGGCCCATTCGCGTTGAAGCAATTGCGCTGAAAAGCTCGACGAATAAAGAAAAGGAAAGGATACGGTCTTTACAGGAAACCAAAGCAAGAGCGAATCTCGTTATTTCAGGGGGTGGGAGAGAGAGAGCGAAAAAAATAGGAAAGAGGATGTAAAAAGCTTAGCATTCGGGGGTGTTGAGATCGTTTGAAAAAAGAAAAAGAAAAACTAGAGTCGCGAAAAGTGTTCATTATGTTCTAAGATTTTTTTTTTTTAAGTCTCGTTCTCAGGTCCGCGTATTTAAGCTTTTAAATATAGTCTCTTGAGATTTTTCCCCCCCAGAAACGCGGGTCTCCTTTCATTGGCTTCTGAAAATATACTGTTTGGGTGAATGCCAAGCCGTTGCTTTTGCTTGCGTTATGGCCAGGGACGGAAAGCTGGTGGGTTTCGATGGCTTGGATACTGGTATGGCATCCTCGCTCGCTCTCTCTTGGTATTTCTACTTTCTCTCTCTCTCTCTTTCTGTCTGTCTGTCTGTCTGTCTCTATCCGTTTCTCTCTTCTCTGTTCCTCTTTCTTTCTTTCTCTCTCTCTCCTTTTTCGATCCACCCCCTCTCTCTCTTGTTTTTTATAATTGGCATCTTTATGAATATTGTTACTGTTATTACAATTATAATTGTCATTACTATTATTATTATCATGATTATTGTAATCATTGTTATCATTATTGTTGCTGTTGTTATTATAGTACTTGATAATGATGATGATAATGATCATCATTATTATTTTCCTTATTATCATCATCATCAATATCATTATCATTATTTTCATTATTACTGTTGTTTTTGTGTCTAATTCTATCCTTCCTACTTCATTCGATTTTTTGTGTGTAAAATTTGTCATTTAAAACGTCCTTCATTTATTTCCTCTTCAGCAAGTACATTGCACTTGAAAACCTATTTTATACTTTTGTTGCCCGAGTATTATGCTTTAATGTTGAAATTTCTCATATTATCAATATATCATACATCATTGCTGAATTTATATTTTATTTCATTAATGGTCTTGTTCTTATATTGCCAGTTGTAGCATGACTGTGCAATACGCTCTTTCATATTGAACTCCTATTTGAACTTATTGAACAGATGAATAGTTTATGCAACACGGCAGCTCAATTAAGGTCTGATTGCTTGGAGAATAATTAGTAAAACGCACGGAACTCTGAGCGTTCATATTAAACTCACAGGGTAGCGTTTGATGCACGGGGAACATCTGACAGGGAAGCGTATGTGGTATGATTGATAACAGTTATAATTATGCAAATGAAAGGGGCGATATATAATGAGGCAAAAAATGAAAAGTGAAGGATTTTTTTTCCTCGATGATTTTGCAGTCTGATTGTGAGGATGACTGGAACTGTGATGTAAAATAATGCGGATGATGAATGGGAGGAAGGAAGTGGAGGATGAAATGAAGAGGATAGAAAAGAATGGGGAAATTTAATCACCGCGATTCGAAGCACAATGGCTGAAATAATGAAAGGGAATGCTTTGGAGGGAGAAGAGGGAAGGAGAGAGAGAGGGAGAGGGAGAGGGAGGAGAGAGAGGGGAGGGAGAGGGAGGGAGGGAGGGAGGGAGGGAGGGAGGGGAGGGAGAGGGAGGGGAGGAGGGAGAGGGAGAGAGGAGAGAGGAGAGGGAGGGAGGGAGAGAGGGAGGGAGAGAGGAGAGGAGAGAGAGAGAGAGAGAGAGAGAGAGAGAGAGAGAGAGAGAATTAAAAGTAGGAATCAAACTTGTCGTTCTTACTCTAAGCACGACTGATTTCACTCTTATTTTTTTTCTTTTTATCTTTCTGTTGTTGTTGTTGTTGTTCGTGGCTTGTAGTAACAGAGGAAGTCATTAACGGTCATGAATTTTTAAGTTTCAGTCCATTCGCTGACTGAATCTGAAAAGTTTGTTTATCGTTGTAGATTCTAAAGCGAAATGTTGAATGCATGATCTTTTTTATGCAATTTTCTTTTATTTATTTGTTCCTATTTCTTTTTCTTTTCATCTGTTATTTTGTTTGATTTTAAATTTATTTGCTCGCCGTTTTTCCTCCACCGTTTCATTCAGTGATATTCGAGTTATTCTTTGCTTTATTATTTTTCAAGAGGGAAAAGGAAGGTAGTTTTTGGATGTGTAACCTTTTGCCCCTTATATATATCTATATATATCTATATCTATATCTATATCTATCTATCTATCTATCTAATCTATCTATCTATCTATCTATCTATCTATCTATCTATCTATATCTATCTATCTATACTCTATTATAATATATATATATATATTATATATATATATATAAATATATATATATATATATATATATATATATATAATTATTATATATTTTTTCCTTTTTTTCTTTTCTTTTCTTTTTTTTCTTTCCTTTTCTTTTTTTTGTCTGAAATTGTTCTGTTACATTTGTTGTGTCATTATCATTTAGTGCTTTCTCTTGTTTATTTCTCTTTCACTCTTTTTTTAACTGATAGTATCACGTTTATTTAAAGCCACTTGGGACTTGAAACAAAAAGA
>NW_020871470.1:491954-499454 GCF_003789085.1 Penaeus vannamei | reverse complement strand
ACATACATACATACATATACATACATACATACATACATACATACATACATACATACATACATACATACATACATACATACATACATACATACATACATACATACATACATGCAGACATTCACACCACGCACACATATACACATACATTCATGCATAAATAATGTAAATTAATAAAAGAATAAGTGCATAAGGAAGACGCCAGAATACTTAGATTATAAATATGTATTTGTTCCTGTATTCTCTTCTCTTGCATAAATGCTAATGCTCAGTAAACACAAATCTCATTTACTTGTCTTGTTACTCTATTCATGGTTATCTTTTTTTTTTATTCATTCACTGTCTTCCTCCTTTTTAAACTCATTCTTAAAACTCTCTTTCCTTTTGCTTTTCAACTTTTTGTCATCACTTTTGTAAATATGATGCATGATTCACTAGAGTTTGCAATCTTAATTTTCCTTGCAATATCCTTACGCCTTGATATACTGCAAATTATCTCTTCTTTGCCTTTATTACCTCTTGGCATTTCGGTTTGATTTTAGTGTCATTAGAACTTCGACGATAATTTCTGATTCTTTCTGTCTCCTTTCTTTACCTCTTTTTTTCTTTTTAATTTTTATATTCATTATTATTGTTGTCATCATCATTATCACCGTCATCGTCATCGTCGTTGTCGTCATCATTTTCAATTGCATCGTCTTAATCACATTCATTAATAATTACTAATAATTCGACGAAAGTAGAAGCTTAATATCCTTTAATATAAAGCCGGATGCTGGCGTTGGCGGTCATTAGCTACGAGCGAAGGAGACGGACGAATAAGTAGAAATGAAGTGATTATTCGATTAATTACGAGCTAAGGAGATAAACCGAGAGGCAGGAATGGCAACATCCTCGCAAATCACGGTGGATTTAGGTGCACGAAGCGTTCCGTGCGCTGCAGTGATTATTTTCATGGTTATTCTAGAAAAGCTGATGCGGAGGAACAGGCTTTAGGTCTCTCCATCCCTCTCTCTCTCTCTCCTTCACCCTCTCTCTGTCTGTCTCTTTCCTCCTTCTCTTCTCCCTCTCACATTCCCTCTACGTATCCATCTCCCTCTCCCTCTCCCTTTCCGACTTTCTTTTCCCAATTTAATATTTATGCGCCTTATCTTACGTGAATCAAAGTTCAGAGATGAGTTTCGGGATTCAAAGAGAGAGAGTGAAAGTGGAGGAAGGGGAGAGGGAGGGAGGGAGGGAGGGAGGGAGGGGAGAGAGAGGGAGAGAGAGAGGGAGAGGGAGAGAAGGGGAAAGAGAGAGAGGAGGGAATGAATCTCAAGCAGCCTGTGATTAGTCGCAAACCCTGCTGGTCCCGGGCCGCCCACAACCCAGTATACACTTCACGGCCATGACCCGTCTCACGCCCACCCTTCTTCGTTGTAATGACGGCCTACGGGAGCCTGGGCGGCGGGGCGTCCCATTAAGGGCTCGGAAGGGTTATGAGCTCTGCGCCTCTGCCGTGTCGTTGAGAAGCGCGTGCATTGTGTGTCCCTGGCTTGTCTCCTCGCCCAGGATTGTTTGGACGTCGTTTGTGTGCATTTCGTCGTTTGTGCGCTCGCCTTTCGTCTCGCCGCGAGCTGCGGACATAGGCTAAGCTGAACGGCCGGGGACGATTATTCATATACAGACTGAGGTTATGCCGGGTGGACGGAGGTACAGTTAGGAAGAACAGTGAATGAGATGGTGGTCTAGATATTAAGGGTGATGCTTCCTCTGAAGCATGCATACGATTTGAACTCACGGTAAGCTCTGGTGTCATTTTATGAGCTAGAAGCATTTGGTACTGGAAAAGAAAAGGTAATGAAAAAGAGAATAAAGATTATCGAGTCGTAATTTTCTACTATTACCAATATTCAACTAAAGATAATCAAAGCTTTACCAGCTAAAGCACTTCAGGAACTCTGCGGGAAGACAACCCATATTTGACTAAGTCTGTGATTCATATGCCGCATGCGAAAAGATCCTAAATATTAGAAATACATCTTTTTGTTGTGTTTAAACTAATTCTACGAGAAGTATCTCATATTCAGCTATCTCGGTTTTCATATCAAGCAGTATGATCAATTGGTCTACGGGAGACAACCCACATTTCACTGTTTCAAATACATCGGTGATATTATTGCTCTGCAGTAAATCCTTGATGTCAAATGGGAGGTAACCTATCCTACAATGGCAATGTTTCTGCTAAAGTGGTCATATAGTTTCATTGCTGTTTGCGGTAAGATTAAGCAACTCTAGGAAGTAACCCAAGTTTCACAACTTTCCTACCAAGCAGTAATAAAATCCTTAATGCTCTACGGAAAAATATCTTAGTTAACCAACATTGCATTTCACATCAAGAGACGGTTTTTTTTCAATGCAGTAAAAATCGTGTAAGTTAGAAATACGTTTTTGGTGCAGTTAACCATCCCTGCAGCAGATATCCTGTACTGTACTTACTGTCTGTTTCAAATCAAGCGATGATTTTTATTTCCATTTCAATAAAATCCTCGATATCAGAAATACGTTTTCTGGTGTAATTTTACTCGGAGGGAGAAAACATATTCCACTCTGTTTCATATCCAGCGATGATACCTTTTGTTGCTCTTAAATGCTCGATGCTAGAATTACGTTTTGCGGTGTAGTCGAATAAGTTCACGGGGGTAATCCGCCGTTGACTTTTTAGTTTGTTTGATTCAGATGATGCATATGGATTACTGAGAAAAGCTGTATGTTTTGGTTTGTAGTTCATGACTAACTCTCTGTCGGATCTTGCCATGAGACTTGACTACAATAGAATCATTGACGATAAGTTAAGGAATTATTGTTAAGGATAATAATATCGTCATCATCATCGTCATCGTCATCATCATCGTCGACGTCATCGTCATCATCATCATCATCATCATCATCAATAATCATCATCATTATTGTTATTATTGTTATTATTATTATTATTATTATTATTATTGTTGTTATTATTTGTTTGGTATCTAATTTGTTAGAAATAATCTTTCAGTTGTGTACTCAGTAACTCTGCGGAGACTAACCACACTTGACAATATTTCATATGAATCGATACTCGCAATGTGATTCTCGACGTTAAAATACACATTGTGACGCCTTTCTGCATAAATATCGCCGTGCAATCAAGCGAGTATAATATGTGTGTAATCTGTTTGAACTGAAGCTGAATTGTAAACATCCGAATTTGCACTAGAGTTGGTGAAGCAAAGTTGATTAATCTGTGTTTCATATTCATCTCATTATTACAATCTTTATCTTCTTTTATCTTATTTTTCACAATGCTTCACTTTCTTCTCTTTCGCCCAATCATGGTCTTCCATATTCTAGATGAGTTCAGTGCAGTAAGCAGGCATAAAGTTTACAAAGTTTTGTAAAGTCGATGCGTGTGTGTCCAGAGCATATGTGTGTGTGTGTGTGTGTGTGTGTGTGTGTGTGTGTGTGTGTGTGTGTGTGTGAATTTATGCATGTGCGTATGCATTATACATGAAGGCCTTTGTAGTTGACTGTTTTGCATCTGGGAACTAAAAGTTTCTGAATATATTTGCAAGCCAGTGCCCACCAAAAGTTAAAATCATATTGCGCCTTGCTATTGCTTTTTGCCGTGTAATAAGACAAATTGCGAAAATAAATGTGTAAATAAAGTGGTCTAACCGCTTTTTCTTGGCTGTGTCTTGCTCGCCCAAAGCAGCCACCTGCTGCTCTAAATCCACTCCTTCCTCACTTTTTCCTTCTTTCTTCTTATCTCCCTTTCCTCCTTCCTTTAGGCGTTGTTGTTGCATCTGTTCTTTTCGTTCTCCTTTTCTGTTATTTGTATTATCTCCTTTTGCTTTCCCGTGTCTTCTTTCTCCTCTCTTTATTTGTCCTTCACATTTCACCTTTTTATTACATTCTTTCCATATCCCTTTACCGGGCACACATCTTAATTACCTCATATACATACATGTATTTAAGTGATCATATATGGTCTCTTGCCCGATAAAGGGATATCCCTTTCTTTCTCTTCCTATCTCCTTCCTCCTCTTTTGATCATCAATCCCCTCACCATCCCCGTCGTCTCCTCTTCCCCCTGCGTCATCGCTTCCTCGGCCCCCCTCCTCTAACGCTCCTCCCACGTCCCATTGCGTTACTCTTAATCCTCCTACTCCTCTTTTTCCACCTTCTCCTCCCCCTCCCCTTCTTCCTCTTCCTCCACTTCCTCTTTTTCCTCCTCCTCCCCCTCTTCCTCTTCCTCCTTCTCGTCCTACCCTTCTCCCTCTTCCTCCTCCTCCCCCTCCTCCTGACCCTCTTCCTCTTCCTCCTTCTCCTTCTCCTCTTATTCCCCATCTTCCTCCTCCTCCACCTCTTCCTTCTTTCCCTCCCTCGCCAGAAGCCAACCCCAACATCCCCATCTCCTCCTCTGTCGTCCTTCACTCCCAACTTGGTATCCTCGCTGTTCCTCCAAAAAAACCGGGACTCGAAACCACGACGACGAGGAGGAGCGACACAACACGATTCCTCGGCCTCAGATCCTTCCAATTAAGAGTCCCAGAGTCTTAATGAAGTGATTAGCGCCCAAGCCCTTGCCCGCGATTCGGCTAATCAGTCACAAGTGCGAGAGGGAGGATTAGGAGGGCCGGTTTTACCCTTGTAGAAATGATGCTCTGAGCCTTGGGAGGAAAAAGAGAGGCTGTGATGTGGTGCAAAAGAGGCGGCATTGCGAGTGGTGACATTTGCTCGTCTTTTTGTGTCTCTATTTCTCTCTTTCTCTTTGTCTTCCATTTTTTTCTCCTTTTCTTAATTTTTCTCTTCTCTCCCTCTCTCTCTTTGTCTGCCATTTTTTTTGTTGTTGTCCCTTTCTCCATCTCTCCTTTCTCTCTCTCTCTCTTATCTATCTATTAATCTGTCTGTCTATCCACCTTTCATTGTTCATGTCTCACATTTTGTCTCTGCTTTCCTCTTTCTTCTCCTTTTCCCTCCTTCCTTTCACTCCCTCCTCCCCCTCCCTCCCTCTCTCTATCTTCCTCTCCCTCTCACCGTCTCTCCCTCTCTTTCCCCTTCCCTCCCTCTCCCTCACTCTCCCGCACCCTCCTTCTCTCCCTCCCCTCCTCCCACTCTCCCTGTCGTAAAACAGAGCTGCCTTTTCCTCGCATGCTTTCCGTGGCTTTGCGAAGAGATAAGTCACATCTTGAGAAATGTGTGGGATTTGCATGTCGCGAGAACGGGAAGATTTTTTTTGCCTTCATTTTTTTCTCTCTCTTTTATTTTTCCTTTTTCTTGCATCGTGCTATATTTCCGTGGTTGTTTGCGGTTGATGTTTTATTTTTTTTTATTTTTGGGGGGAGGGAGGATTCTTTACCATTTTTTTTATCCCATTCCACTTCTGCACATTCTTGCTCGTGTTTACCGTCGTTTTCCAGTATGCTCGTTTTCTTTATCTATTTGTTTATTTATCATTTCAAAAAAAAAAAAAAATCTGCTCATGGCTATTTCTTTATCTTAACAGAATCCTATCTGGTTAGCAATTTAGTGTTAATCAGCATATTTACTAAGAACTCGATCTTATTATGCTTGTTGATAATTTTTTTCGTAATTTGTCACATTGATTAGACCTCTTCGTTATACTCAACTAATTTAGCTTATAAAGGACACGTGTACCTCGCGTGACAATGGTGGAATAATTGGAAAAAAGCCAATAATTACTATAAAAAACTTTGTTGTAACATGTCAATGCATTTGCGTTTTCGTAATATTATTCCTTTTGTGTATTCTGCGAATGTGAAGTGTTTATATTCTTAGTTTAGTTTAGTCTCTCTCTCTCTCTCTCTCTCTCTCTCTCTCTCTCTCTCTCTCTCTCTCTCTCTCTCTCTCTCTCTCTCTCTCTCTCTCTCTCTCTCCTCTCTCTCTCTCTCTCTCTCCTCTCTCTCCTCTCTCCTCCTCTCTCTCTCTCTTTCTCTCTTCTCTCTCTCTCTCTCCTCTTCCGCCTCTCCCTCTCCTCTCGCTCTCCCTCTCCCTCTCCCTCTCCCTCTCTTCTTCTTCTTCTTCTTCTTCATACATATAAAGGATAAAGCGTTTTTATAATCAGAGACTTAAAGCTGAACTTATCTATTCTTTTACTAATTTCGCAGCCTTATAAGTTTATGGTGATGCAAAAAAAATAAAAAAAGACAAGAGCTGATAAGAAAAAAGGCAACATGGACTGCACAATTCACTGCAAAAGCCATCCGACCGACGCCAAATATCCGATGGCAGTCAGTAAAACGTCCAGGCGATGTGATTCTCCTCGTCTTTATGGAGTGGTCAATAAACACACGTGCTGACAGTGCGGGAAGGGGGAAGACCCGATTCTCTTTCGGGTTTGTTTTACTAATGGAGGAACGCCCTCTGGTGGCCGGCACTTAGCGCGGTTCTGATTTCCTCGCTCCCGGTTTACGTATTGGCTCGTACGGGGAAGACTAATGATCGGGAGCCATAAGCAGGGAAAATCTTGTTTACTTTTGCCGACAGATGGCAGAGACGTCGGCGGTGGGGAAGTTTTTTTTTTTGTGGGGGCGGGGAAAGTGGCTTCGTTCAGATCCGCTGGCGTCGGTTGGCTTCGTTCATGTCCTTCGAGGGGATTGGGTGGGGGATGTGAAAGGATGGAAGGTTTTCCCGTTTTAAGAAGCTTCAAAATTGTAGCGAGAAGATACGTCCAAAAATATAATGTTTTAAAGTTTGTAGTCAGCGACGGGATGGGCAGATAAATAAGGAGAAAATTGAATAGAGAGAGGAGAAAAGTAAGTAGGTGAAACATGAAGCATTTTTATCGGCAACTAACATTAACAAAGAGAAATGGAGGAAGAAAGGAGGGAATGTAGGTAGGTTGGAAGGAGGGAAAGAAGGAAGAAAGGAAAATATTAAGAACGAAAGGAGTAGAGTGAGAAAGGAAGAAAAAGAGGGGGAGAGGAAGAAAGAGAGAAGGAGAGGGAGAGGAAGAAAGAGAGAGGGAGAGAGAGAGGAAGAAAGAGAGAGGGAGAGGGAGAGGAAGAAAAGGAGAGGAAGAGAGGAAGAGAGACGAGGAAAGGGAGAGAGGAGAGGAAGAAAGAGAGAGGCAGAGGAGAGGAAGAGGGAGAGGAAGAGGAAGAAAAAGGAGAGAAGAAGAAAAGGAGAGGGAGAGAAGCGGAAGAAAAAGGAGAGGACGGACAGAGGAGAAGAAAACGGAGAGAAGAGGAAGAAAGAAGAGGAGGAGAGGAGAGGAAGAGGAAAGAGGGGAAGAGCGAAGAGGAAGAAAAGGAGAGGAGGAAGAGGAAGAAAAGGAGAGGGAGAGAAAGAAAAGGAGAGGGAGAGAAAGAAAAGGAGAAGAAAAGGGAAAGGAGGGAGAGGAGAGAGGAAAAGGGAGAAAGGGGAGGAGAGGACGAGGAGAGGAAGGAAAGGGACGAGGGAGAGGAAGGAACGAGGAAAAGGAAAGGAGAGGAGATGGAAGGCAAAGGAAGGGAGGGAGAG
>NW_020871470.1:487151-491511 GCF_003789085.1 Penaeus vannamei | reverse complement strand
AGAGACGAGAGGAGAGAGAGGAGAGGAGAGATGTGAGGAAGGAGAGGAGAGGAGAGAACGGAAAGAGGACGGAGAGAGAGAGAGAGGAGGAGAGAGGAGAGGAGAGGAGAGAGAAGAGAGGAGAGGAGATGAGAGGAGGGGAGAAGAAAGGAGAGGAGAGGAGAAGGAGGAGGAGAGAGAGGAGAGAAGAGAGGAGAGGAGAGGGAGGAGAAAGAGAGAGGAGAGGGAGAGAGAGAGAGAGGAGAGAGAGAGAGGAGAGAGGAAGACGAGAAGAGAGAGGCGGAGAGAGAGAGAGAGGAGAGGAGAGATGAGGAGAGAGAGAGAGAGAGAGAGGAGAGAGAGAGAGGAGAGAGAGAGGGAAGGAGAGGGGAGAGGGGGGAGGAGAATTACCCGCGGAAGAGGAAGAGAGAGATTCTCTTTAAAATATCTCCTCCTCACGTTTTAATATATGCGCTGAAATATGAATAAGTGTTTCAAGGCCATATCTATCGCGGAAAATGTCTAATTAAGAAAATGGCGGAGCTCCATAAGTATTAGGGAGAAAAAAGTATAATTATTTGCACGTGGGAAGTGAGAGCGAAGGCGGAATGGAGAGAAGAAGGCCGAGAGGAGAAAGAGGAACGCAAAAGTACATGATACTTAATATTAAAGCCTTTTCCTCGAAGGCATAAGTCGGCGCTGTGCCTAGGCTCGCTAAAAAATAGAAGCTCCGTATATAGAGAGGTGAAGGGAAGAAGAAAGTTGTAATGATAAAGAGGGAAGAAGAGGATCGCGAAGAAGATTAATGGGAATAATAGGAATATGAAAAGAGAGAAAGGCAGGGAGAAAGGGAGAGAGACAGAGGCAGAGACAGAAACAGACGGAGAGAAACAGAGACCGACAGACCAACGAAGGCAAGAAAACGGAAGAGAGGAAGGAGAGAAGAGTGAGGGGAGAAGGAAGGAGAGGGAGGAGGGGAGGGGGAGGGCGCAGGGAGGGATTGTGTGCGACCATTTCATTATTCATCAGCAGAGCGCCACTAAGCCGTGATTAAAGACGACGGCGCGACTGCCCGACCCAAGGCGAGACCTCGGCCCTCGCCCCCTCCCCCCTCCCCCCTCCCCTCTCTCTCTCTCTCTTCCCTCTCTGTCGTCTCTCTGTTTTTTTCTTTTTTTCTAACCTCGTCTGTCTTTTGTTCTCCTCCTTTCCTGTCTGTTTTCCCAGCTCTTCCCTCTTTACTCTTTCAACGCCATGTCTCATTTTTTCCTTTTCCCTCTCTGCCCTTCGCCCTCCCATCCCATTCAAGGATAAGGGTAAGGGAAGCAAGAAAAGGTAGAGGGAAAACAGAAAGAAAGAGGAATGGATTTTTTTTCAAAGAGGAAAGCGGAGATAAGAACAAACAAAAATCAGCGAAAGTTGGGTGTTGATAAACGAAAAAGAAAAATAAAGTCAAGGAAAACGTTTTAAACTTTGCATCCTAAACCAAGAGGAAGGAAATCGACGTCGGCCATGGAACGAAATACACGAACAGGAACGTCCGACCCGAGAGAACCGAAGAGAGACCGACCTGATGCTTCCGTTTCCTTAAAGATGCAAAGGTCAGGGTTGTCTTGACCCAGTGTCGGCTTGACCTCGACGGCGACCCACTTCAAAGATTAACACCGACATGTCAGCCGTGCGGTGTTGGCCCTGACAGGAGCTCTTTTTCCTTGGGGGGGGGGGGGGGCTGGAGCTTAAAGCCTGGCGATGGGGCAGGGGTGGGGGGAAGGGGGGGGTCATAGAGGCACGCCCTCGATCTCTAAATAGAAAGCGAAAGTAAATTATCCGGTAGCTGAATTTTTTCAAAAAGAGAGAGACAAATGAAATAAATAAATGAAAAGTATTTACGCACCAGCCCAAGCACGCACAACTCCGTACGAAAAAAATCCTACCGGTGGAAAGTTCGGAGATTTCTTTCGCTTTCTGCTTTTCCCAAAGATTTTTCTTTTATTCGTTCTTATTTATCGCCGTCTCATAGGTAAAGTGTCTGTATCTGCCAAGTTGAATGTCAAACTCTCTCTCTCTCTCTCCTCTTCCTCCCCCCCCCCGCCTCTCTCTCTCTCTCCCCCTCTTCCTCCCCCCCCCCCCCTCTCTCTCTCTCTCTCTGAATCGATCTGTGTGTGTGTGTGCGCGCGCGCGCGCGTCTATGTGTTTTATCTATCAGTATATATGCCTGCATCTATCCCAATAACACAGAGGCACCAAAGACATTGAACAAGTTTATATGAAAGATGAGAAGACGTCCTGGTTGGGGGAGTGACTAAGTGAAGGAACTTTGTACTTAGGCAGTGTGTTGGCGAAAATGTACACTTTGGAACAACTGCGAGAGTGGCTTTGGGTGTTCCTTAAGTAGCTGTTGTAAGGAAATAAAAGTTGTGCTATTTTTTGATATATAAAAAGAAAGTGGACGAGTATTCACTGAATGTATGTTGTTTAATTAATGTAATGGTATTAGTATCTCTCTCTCTCCCTTTCTATCTGTCTATCTCATATTTATCTATGTATTTATCAATCTAAATCCATCTATTTACCTAGATATCTGCCCATTCCTGACTATAATCTATTTATTTAATTTTCACTGTCTTCCTCGCTTTTTTTTTTTTTGCAATCGTCTTCCAATAGTCGGCAGATTCACAGCATTCCTAATTTTATCTTTCCTTCCAATTGGCTTTTCATTCGTCCTCTCTTTCTCTCTTGCTCGCTTTTTTTCTTTACTTATTTTTCTTTTTTCCTTTACTCCTCCTTTTCTATCTTTCCTTCCTTTTTTTATTTCCGTTGTTTCCCTTTTCCTCCACTCCTTTCTTTGTTTTCTTCTGTTTTACCTTTTTTTCCCTGTTTTTGTTCTTTATTTCCTCTCTTGCTTTCTTATTTTTCTTCCTTATTTTTTCTTTTCCTTCCTTTTTTCCTTTTCCTCCACTCCTTTCTTTCTCTTTTTTCTTTTTTCCTGCTCTTTTCCCTTTTCCTTAATCTCCACTCCTTTCTTGCCGTCTTCTTTTTTCTTTCCTGTTTTCCTCCTTTTCCTTCACGCCTTTCTTTCTTTCTTTTTCTTTTTCTTTCCTGTTTTTTTCTTTCTTTCTTTTTCTTTCCTCCACGCCTTTCTTTTTTCTATTCCTGTTTTCATCTCTTTCCACTCCTTTCTTTCTTTCTTTCCTTCTTTTTCTTTATTGTGTTTCCTTCATTCCCCCCCCCCCTTTTCCTCCCCTCCTCCCTTCTCTCTCATTTCACTTTTCTTTCCCCTTTTCGATTCCCTTTGAGTAACCCGGAGCGCGTCGGGTCCTCACCGCCGCGGCATAAGTAACGCGCCGATCCCAACAGCCTTTCCTTAACTTTAATTCCAATTTCAGACGCACAAGGAACAGTTTAGTCCACGTTTACCGGTCTTTTGTATCCGGTTTAAGAGTTGGGTTTCGTGTGTGAATGGGATTTAGAGTAGGTTAACTATTGTGGGTGTTTTTCTTTTTTTTCTTTTTTTTATTGATTTTTTTTTTTCTCGAAAGATTGGGTTAGGGTCTCTTTTGGGCCGTTTTGTAGACTGGGGATTATTTGGTTTGGAGGAGTTTCTTTCGGATTTTTTTTTTTTTTCTTTATTAGGATTGTTATCATTATTGGGGTTGTTAATGTTAGCGGATATCTCTTTAAAATTATGGTAATGCATTCAAATCGTTCCGCGTATCATTTTCATTTCCAAATTAACGGTATTATGAATTGATATACACATAATTGAATTACAGGATATAACAATGAAAAGTGTAAACAAGAATTCCCAATGTTTTAGAGTAAACTAAACGAAGCTGCCGGGTGTTAAACGCCAAGAATATTTACCCGTTGTATTATGTGAAAAAAACACACATATAATATCGACATTTCTTAATTGTGACTGAGAAATATGTATACCAATTATCATTATCTTAAATTCGCCCACAGCGGGATTGTACAAAAGAGATGCTGTTTTCTTTACCTCCTCGACAACGTGTTTGTGCAAAGCAGATGCAATTTTTTAACTTTCATTTTTTTTTTTTTTTTTTTTTTTCATCCCGACAACGTGCAAAGGAGACGCCGTGGCGATTTTTCCGTTTTTGTGGCTTGTCAGAAGATAACAAAGCGACGCGTTTTAGAGCACGCTAGCTGGCTCGCTCGCAGATATTGCCTTTTGTTGTTGCAACGTTGCTCGATGCTGGTCTCGGGGGCGGGGGTTGAGGGGGGGGCGTGTTATGTCACTGGTTTTTAGTTGTTGTCTCTTCCGGTTTTGTTGTTGTGTGTGTTTTTTCCGATTTTATTTCTATTTATTTTTTCCTCGTGCACGACTTCTTTTTATCCTCCTCTTTCTCCTCTCCTCCTCCCC
>NW_020871470.1:477151-482151 GCF_003789085.1 Penaeus vannamei | reverse complement strand
ATTTTCTCTTCCTTTTTTGGGGTGGGATATTTTTTTATGGGTCTTTTAATCATTTTTGGGATAATGTGTGAATAAGGTCGTTGGTCTTGTTCTTGCCTTTATTCATTTTCTTTTCGTTTCTCTATATTTTTTTCTTTCTCTATATCTGTTTTTTTTTATTCATAGACTACAAAGTTTAGCTTATTCAGTAATAATAATCATTATTATTATTAGTAGTAGTAGTATATCTTATGTCTTTGCTTTTTATTTTTTCTTGTGCTTGAATCTACTTCCTCTTTTCCTTTTTCTTTCTCCTTCTTTTTTTCTTTGTACAAGAATAGCAAACTTAACTGACACTGATTTAGTTATCTCGTGATTCCTGGCGCGAGGGACACGAAAGGGGATGGGAAGAAAGACGAAAGAAAAATAAGGTAGGAAAAGATGGAAATAGATAGAAAAGAGAGTAATGGAATAAGAGAGAATTACTCGAATAAATGACAAGAAAAGTTGAGAGAGATGGACAGCGAGAGAGAAGTCGAGAGACACAGACAATTTAAGGACAAGTATAGAGGAGAGATAGTTGGAGATAAACAAACATATTGGTAGATAGTCAGAAAATTATATATATGTGTGTGTGTCACGAAAAAGACAGACAGGCCGAGGAAAATACGGAAGGGAACTATATGGTCAGAATAAAGACCAGGTCAGGGAGATGGGTGCGGAAGAGTGTGATAATGAGCGGGTCAGCAAAACGAGAAGTTTCTACGAGGGAGGGAAGACGGCGCCCTTTCTCGGCGCGAGCGAACCCTCTCCACTTATTACTGAAGGACGAGGGAGAAGGAAGAGAAAAAGAAGCCAATGAGCCGTGGCAAGGGAAGGAGGAGAAGAAAAGGAGGAGGAGAGAGGGAGAGGAAGGGAAAAGACCGCCAATAAGATGCCAGAAAAAGGAGTAATGACAAAGGAGAAGGGAGTCACGGGGCTCGTTGATGAACAGAAATGAGCAGAAGGGGCCGTGGCATAGCGGTGACATGACAGTGACATGTGATTGTACGAAAGGGGATGAGATGGGGAGAGAACGAGACAAAAGGAGGACTAGGAGAAAGGAGGCAGAGGCGCTAGAGACGGGAGGTAAAACAAAGGAGAGAGAGAAAAAATGTCCGTGTGAATTACAGCGCGTCTGGAAGTGTCCGTCTTCACGCTTTTTTTTCTTCCTTTCTTTCTTTTTTACGGCTTTAAGAGTTTTTTTCCAAATGAAGAAAAATGGCCATTACACTTGTTGTTATTAATTTTCAATAAATGCTGGTTTTAAAAAGTAGCTTTAGTCCAAAAATGTAAATTACGAATGCGCATACACGTGCATACACATGCATACACAAATTAATTCACAGGCTTACGCTAAACTACACACACAACACAACACACACACACACACACACACACACACACACACCACACACACACACACACACACACACACACACACACACACACACACACACACACACACACACACACACACACACACACACACACACACACACACACACACACACACACACACACACACACACACACACACACACACACACACACACACACACACACACACACACACACACACACACATATATATATATATGTATGTATATATACGTACACAAGGAAGCAGATTACAGATACTATATACAAGTTCAAGAAAACAAACTTTTAGGCTGGTTCAACTGGATTCAACGGAAATTATCAGTTTCTCGAAAAGAACTCTTAAGAAACGTGATATCTCTTTTTCCTTTTCTCTCTTTTCTCTGAAGAAATTTTCGAAAATAAAGTTGAGGATTTTGTTGTCTAAAGTTGAATATGTAAGCACAAACACCAATAAAGCGAAGGCCTTTTAATCACAAAATATTCGTTTACATAATGATGATAGCAATAATTATAATAATAACAATGGTGATAGTAATAATAATGAAAATAAAAGCAACGAAACTAATGATAATTGATAATGAGAAGAAAACTCCCCTTGTAAGACCAACAAGCTTTAAATGAAAGCATTAGGGTCCGGTGTACCGTGTGGTTATACAGGTAGTTGTTGCCGCTAATGAACGTAGAAAGTAGTGAGTGGTTGGGAAATTTCTCTACGCAGCGGGGAAGTGTTGTCAAATTGCGATGGGTTTTGGTAATTGTCCGGGTTAAGAAAAGCTCTGTTGGCATTGTTTTCAGATAACAGAGGCAATGATAGCAGTGTTGTCAGGTAGGCAGTGTTGGACATTGCGTCAGACAGCAAAGGCAGTGGTCGCAGTGTTATCATAGTGACGATGTAGTGTTGGCAATGTTGTCGGATAGAGATAGTGTTAGCAACATTGTCAGGGAACGGAGGCAGTGTTGGCAACGTTGTCAGAGAGTAGAGTTAGTTATGGCAACGTTGTCAGGAAGCGGAAGCAGTATTGACACATTCGTCAGGGAGCAAAGTTAGTGATGGCAACGTTGTCAGCAGGCAGAGGCAGTGTGGGCCACGTTGTCAGGAAGCAGAGGCAGTGTTGGCAACGTTGTCAGGAAGCAGAGGCAGTATTGGCAACGTTGTCAGGAAGCAGAGGCAGTGTTGGCAACGTTGTCAGGAAGCAGAGGCAGTGTTGGCAAGTCAGGAAGCAGAGCAGTATTGGCAACGTTGTTGTTCAGGAAGCGTTGGCAAGTCAGTTGGCAACGTCAGGAAGCAGAGGCAGTGTTGGCAACGTTGTCAGGAAGCAGAGGCAGCAAGGAGCAGAGCAACGTTGACGAGAGTTGGAAGACGCGAAGACGATCCGCTAACGAAAAGGGAAATAGGCTTCGTTAAGGTCACCGCGCCGGGAACAGCGACGTAATGTGGCTTGTGCCTCATTGTTCGCTCTTTTCCCCTCTCTCTCAGTCCTTCTGCCTTCTTGCCTTTCCCTCCTTTCGCTGTTTATTCATTCTTTCTCCTCCGGTATTTATTTATTTTTTCTCTCATTTATCCCACCCAACGTTCCTCATGGGAGTCCTCCTCCTGCTGCTGCTTCTTGCTCCTCCACCTTCTCTTCCTCCTCCTCCTTAATCCTCCATCCTGCATCTTCCCCTTCTCTTATCCTCCTCTCTCCCACCCCTCCCTCCCTATCCCTTTCCTTCTCTCTCTTCCTCCCTCCCCGTTTCCCTCAGTCCTTCCCTCCCCCATTACCTCTCGCCCCCTCTCCTCTTTTCCCTCTCCCCCTCCCGGCCTTCCTCCTTCCCCCTTTCCCTCCCTCCTCCCAAACCACTCCATATTGCAGTGTACTCCTCAGAAAAAAAAATCCAATCGCGCATTTTTCCTGATCAGGCGTAATCTCGCTTCTATTTTTCCCTCCTTCCCTCCTTCCTTCCTGCTTTCCTTCCACCTTTTACGTCAGGTATTCAAGTGATTCCATAATTCTTCAAACTGTTTCAAGCAAAATTTGAAAAGTAAGAAATGGGTAAAGACGCTAACCTTGTTATAAGGAGAGGGTCGCTCCGGCAACATTTTCTTTTGGAGTCTTTGTGGCCACGAGGGAAATAGAGAGAGAGAGAGAGAAAGGGAAAGAGAGACAGATAATAGACAAACTGCCAGACAGAGATTGACAGGCTGGCAAGCAGGCATATAGACGGACAGAAATATAAAAAAGAGGTTGGGAGAGAGGGAGAGAGAAACAGACATAGACAGAGGTTGGGAGAGAGAGAGAGAGAAGCAGACATATACAGACAGAAAGATAGAAAGATGTTGGGAGAGAGGGAGAGAGAAACAGACATAGACAGAAGTTGGGAGAGAGAAACAGACATAAACAGAATGGGAGAGAGGGAAAGAGAAACAGACATAGACAGAGGTTGGGAGAGAGGGAGAGAGAAACAGACGTAGTCAGACTCCATAATCCGGGACCGACTCGCACAATCGCCAGACGAATCTCGGTGGAAGCGCAGATGTACAGAGGCGGCGGCGGCGGCGGCGGCGGCGGCGAAGCTCGAGACCCGCGAGATGCGAAGAGAGGCGGAAGTGCAGTGCCGACACGTGGGGGCCGAGCTGAGTGAATTATGACTGAGCGACTCTCTTCCCTTCCCTCTTCCCTCCCCTCGATGCTGTCTCCTTTAATTCTCCTTTTCCTTTCTTTCCCTTTCCACTTCCCTCCTCCTCCTCAGTGCCCTTTTCACTTTATTGCCCTCTTCTCCCTTCTCTGTATCTCCCTCTCCCCCTTTTTTTTATATTTTTCAATCCCGTAATTTCTCTTCCCTCTTCATTTTTCCTCCGCCCCTTTCGCCCCGCACTTAACCCCTCCGTCATTTTCTCCTATGCCTCCTTCTCCCCGTCACTTCATCGTCCCTCCCTTCTTCCTATCTCGCCTTTTCTCTTCTACCTCTTTCACTCCCTCCTATCCCAATACCCCTTCCCTCCCCCTTCCCCTCCTTCCCTTTTCCGCCCTTCTTCATTCTCTTCCCACTGACGATGCCGATGTTGGGGGAGGGGGCAGGGAGAAGGGGGGTAGTAGTGTCAGCATGTAAAAAGAACTCGTGGGGAGGGAGGGCTGGTAGGGGGTAGTAGGGGAGGTATACATAAAAAAGAACATGTGAGATCCGAGATTTTATGGGGCTGGAATTGCCGTCTAAACAAAACTGCGGCAGGATTTGCATTCGCTGTGTAAACCTCTCTCCGCCAGCAATGATGATGTGAATTGCGGGAACTGTAGATTATCTCTTCGTGCGCCAGTCTGGCCCTTTTGCGGGCCTTGGTGTTTCGCTCGTTTTTCTCCTCTTCCTTTTCTTCCGATTCGTCTTTTCTCTTCTGTTTTTTTCTTTTTTTCTTTTTTTCACTTTCAGCTTTGTCTGATGTTTGCACAGAAAAGTGGAGCACTGATGAATTGTGTTGAATGAATATGTTCCATCGCAGGGCATGTTAGTTGAACTGAACTCGACCCCGCAGCCTTCAGTTAAAAAAGAATGAAAAATGAAAATTAAGACTGCGAGCTCGGGGGAAAATTCGTTTTCCATAGGATGTCTACAGCCAACAGATG
>NW_020871470.1:469651-472151 GCF_003789085.1 Penaeus vannamei | reverse complement strand
TTACAAATAGTTATAGATATCAGGATGTGATTAATATGCCATTATTGATAATTAACTGTTACTCCCCCTTCCCTCGTTGTTCTTTTAGGCTTATCTTCGTTTGCTTATATACATCACTTGAAGGAGATGAGAGGAGATGAAGAGAGATGAGATAGAGAGAGAGAGAGAGAGAGAGAGAGATAGAGAGAGAGAGAGAGAGAGAGAGAGAGAGGAGAGAGAGAGAGAGAGAGAGAGAGAGAGAGAGAGAGAGGTGGGAGGGCGACGTAAAAGGTACTGACGAGAGGGGGGCGGGATGGGCGGTGTAACAGGAAGGGGATGGGCGGGAAGGGGGAGGGGGAGAGAGGAAGCGACTTACAGGGGAGAGTTGATGACTGTTCATGTCATGCTTCCCGACGGCCAGGTGACCCGGGCGGAAAATTTATACGCAGTCGATACATTTTCCTCTCCTCTCGCTTCTTCCTCTCCTTCTTCTCTTCTCTCCCCTCTCCTTTCGCCCCACTTCACACCTTCCCCTCCTCACCATGTTTCCCACTCCCCCTCCCCTCCTTCCCAGTTCACACCTCCTACTCTCTTCTCTCCCTCTCCTCCCCTTCCCTCTCCTTCCTCTTCCTTCCTGGTTGTCTGGTCAAAGGAAAATGGATGGCTTTGTGTGCCTTTTACGTGGTGTGTGTGTGGGCGTGTGCGCGTGTGCGTGTGTGTGTGTGTGTGTGTGTGTGTGTGTGTGTGTGTGTGTGTGTGTGTGTGTGTGTGTGTGTGTGTGTGTGTGTGTGTGTGTGTGTGTGTGTGTGTGTGTGTGTGTGTGTGTGTGTGTGTGTTGTGTGTGTGTGTGTGTGTGTGTGTGTGTGTGTGTGTGTGTGTGTGTGTGTGTGTGTGTGTGTGTGTGTGTGTGTGTGTGTGTGTGTTTGTCTTTGTCTTTGTCTTTGTTTAGGATGTGAGTTAGGGACATAGCATGGATGAAAAAAGGGAGTAAGAATATGTAAGATTTCATTTGAATTACTAACGATCTCCATGTTTTAAAAATTCCCCGAAGTCTAAGTCATCGCACACGCATTCGGCAAAGATTTGTGGCAAACTCAAGGCGGGAGAATGGTCGTTTACCATCGCTTTCATGACGAACGTATCCTTTTATTTTATTTTGTAAATGGTAACTTTCCTTTTTTTAGCTGACGTCATGATATTGGCTTTCACTTAGACTTTTATTCCCTGTTCGCAAACTGTTTATTGACTTGTTAGATTTTCTTGTCTTAAATTAAAAACTAGTTGAATTGTTTTCTCTTGGTTTGATCTGCTGTACTTTTCCTTCTTTTCTCTCTCATGTTATTTGTTTTTCTATACTGTATCTCATAGAAATCTCATGTATTTGTTTTTTTTTATGTAAGATAAATATGTACCTTTACAAATGTTTAGGCAGATAATGAATTGCTGTGATAACTAATGTTTTTTTCTCTCTTTTTCAGGTAAGTAAAAACCGTCTTCATAGTGTGGGGAGAAAGACGCCGTTGGGACGAGAAAGGTAAGTGCACCAAAAGATAAAAGTAAAGAATAAAGAAATAAAAGAAATGGCTCACATCATCGCACTGCGAGGCAAGATTAATACTGTTCTCAAAAATATTCAAATTGACTTGATGTGTTAATCCGAGGCAGAGTCATATCTTTGCATTTTTATTAAAGCTTATGAAGCTGAATTTCGAAATCTGACTGGATGAAGATGCGAGCCTTTTTTTCTATATTCTTGTCATCAGAATGAGTCACCTATTTCAATTTTGGAAACCCCTAAATCCGAATCAACAATGGAAAAAAAAAGAAAAAACACCAGGTAAAAAAAAAAAAAACTGACGACACATTTCTCAGTGTGATCGAACACCGCGAAGAATTAACAAGAGGGTTTCGGATGAAAATGTTTTTTTTTTCTTCTTTGTTTTGTCGTGTGTCTTAGTGTGAGTGCCGGAATGAGGAGTAAATTGCCGCGGGGCCGAGGGAGCGCCTTGCGTCCGCCCCTCGCGTCAACAAGTGCACTACCAACGTAACACATTTCCTTTTATCTGAACGGAGGGCTTTCCCTTGTGTGTGTCATGAACTCAAATAAAAGTATTTAGATCCAGTGTGTTTTTTCCTCTTCGGTATGGCTTACTTTCCCTTCCTGATATAAGATTGTGAGATGTTTAGTTTGTCGAAAAGTTGGAAAAGGGGAGTGTTTTTTAGCACGGTTCGTCTTTTTTTTTTCTCGTGTGGTTAACTAACACGCCACGTAGGTGATGAGACTTGTCTGGAGGAGGCTTTCCCGCACACACAGGCATCATATACACGCACACGTACACGCACATGAACGCGCACATACACTCTC
Organism: Penaeus vannamei; assembly: GCF_003789085.1. Classification (NCBI taxonomy): domain Eukaryota; kingdom Metazoa; phylum Arthropoda; class Malacostraca; order Decapoda; family Penaeidae; genus Penaeus; species Penaeus vannamei. The sequence continues at coordinate 469,807 of NW_020871470.1, read as the reverse complement.
TCTCCTCTCCTCCTTCTCCGTCTTCTTCTTCTTCTTCTTCTTCTTCTTCTTCTTCTCTCTCTCTCTTCTCATCTCTTCTCTCTCTCTCTCTCTCTCTCTCTCTCTCTCTCTCTCTCTCTCTCTCTCTCTCTCTCTCTCTCTCTCTCTCTCTCTCTC
>NW_020871470.1:454651-457151 GCF_003789085.1 Penaeus vannamei | reverse complement strand
TGTTCAGTTTGGCTTTTTTGTGTTACACCTGTTGTTTGGCCATATACGTATATATCTGTATCCATTGGAGATATTTGTGTTCAGAAATTTGTATTTCAGCTAGATAAATATATTGCGTTCTCCAGAAAAGGGTTAGTTATTCAGCAAATGGGTTTAAATCAGTTAACAAATGAAGTAAGATAGTAGCAAACATAGCGTTGCATTTCGTATAGCGTTTATGAAGCCTTTTCTTTATTCGAGGTTATTCAAATGTTCTTCAATTTCTTAAAAAAACACGTTCTTAAACATCTAGCGCGCGTTGTACAGTCGCGAGCAACGCTTCCTTGCGTTGCCGATATATAGATTCTCATTATGTGTTTAGACACCTCGTACTTGCTAAATTTCGGAAAAGCATTGGCTCCATGCATTCCACATTCCACCTCGTAAGGGTCATAGTTCAGTGAAAAAACGCGTTGAATTCGCTTTAAATACTTGCTAAATTTCGGAAAAGCATTAGCTCCATGCATTCCACATTCCACCTCAGCCTTGTCTACCTGTGTTCCACATTCACGCGTGGATGGAGATGGAGAGTGGGATGGGGGGGGGGGGGGGGTCGAAGGCATAGGGCATGGGTGGGTGAGGGCGGAGGGCATGGGGGAGAAGAGGGCTGTGTCCCCTTCCCTTCACTCTTTAGATTGAGTTTCAAACGGCGACGAGCGTGCTTTGTCATCCTCATTTGCCTCCTTGTGTCGTGTGCGTGTATGTGTGTGGCCAGGGAGGGAAAGGGCGGGGGGTTGTGTGTACGTGTGTGGGCCGGGAGGAAATGGGTGGGGGGGGGCGGATGGAAGCGTGTGCGTGCGTGGGCCGGAGAGAGAAGGGGGGGGGGCATGTGTACGTGTGTGAGCTAGAGGGGGAGGGTGTGTGAGCGGAGAGGAAGAGTGTAGCGCATGCGCGCGTGTGTGTGGATGAAGAATGGGAACGTAGCGTGTGTTTGTTTGCTTGTGTGGGTGATGTATGAATGCATATATGCGAGTATACATGCATGTGCACACTTATACAGTGCATACATCCATGCATACATTCATGCCTACATGTATTTCTGTATTCATCGCCGGTCATTTTCTTTCGTAGCAGCTCGTGTGATAAGAATCTATCGCCGCTCCATGTTTTATGCAGCGGATGAAAAGTGTCCATGAGAATAGCCTCGTCGTCGATTACTTTTATGCCCGCGCATTGGCAAGCGAGATGACGGATCGCCCTCCGCCAACTCGAAGGAATTTCTTGCCTTCGACGATCGAGGCTCGTAATGCAATCATTCTTCTCTATTCAAGTCACTCCAACACTAACTTGTAGGCTCGCCGGCTAGCCATTACTCGCCCCCCCTTTCTCCCCCTTCACTCGCTCCTTCGAACGGACGCGTCAACACGTGCCGCGCAAACGCCCCCCGCCTGTGCCCCGGAGAAATGGAGATGTCCGCAGCATCTTTGATCTCTGGATGCCACTTTATCGCCGTCTGAGATCCCCTTGAGAAACATTTACATCTGAATCTGAGTTAGAGCGATCTTGTAAACCTCCGCCATTATCCTCTTAACGTTTAAATGGCCGCATCTTCTCTCTGGCGCGACGGCGAGGATGCGCGCGGCGGGCTTTTTTTGGGGGAGGCGTTGGGGCTGGAAGCGGGTGTAGTTTGTTTGGGTAGATTTTTATTGTATTTTCTGTGGCTGTGCTTGCTCTCTCTCTCTCTCTCTCTCTCTCTCTCTCTCTCTCTCCTCTCTCTCTCTCTCTCTCTCTCTCTCTCTCTCTCTCTCTCTCTCTCTCTCTCTGTCTCTGTCTGTCTGTCTGTCTGTCTGTCTGTCTTGTTTCTATCCTTGTCCCTGCCCTTCTCTCTCCATTACACACACAAAAAAAAAACGTGCATGTATCACACACTCTTCACCATCCTCCCCTCCCATTTCCACTTTTTTCTTTTTTTTTTTGAGAGAGCGAGAGAATAAGAACGAAGAAATTTGAAAAGTGATGGCGCATGTTGACCAACACAGGCTTCAGACAACACAGAGAAATGTCAGCAAGCAGCCTGGGTCGGCATTGCTCCCAGCCGGCGTCGGAGGACTCGGGCGGCAAGGGAGAGGAGAAGGGAGGAAGGATGGCGTGGGAAGGGAAGACGAGAAGAGAACGTGTCTCCTGATTTCGCAGATTGACACTGAAACATTTTCCATTGGCAGGCACACGTATCCAACATCCACCCACAAACACACACATGCATATCCATATACGCCCGTACATATAAACCACACTGCCTAGGTAAAGACAGTATCACACGCTAGAAAGACGAGGAATTAGACGCTACACGACATCACCGAGAACAAAACTGAGATCCTCCGCGAACTCCTCAGAAAAGCCCGACGCACTCAGAGGTCTGCTGAGGGCGGCCGAGGGCGGGCGGCGCCTTACCTGTTGCCGAGCGGCCGCGCCCATGAGGCTGGCTTACGGGGATTATTTGGCTTTTTATCAGTCTTCCACT
>NW_020871470.1:442151-447151 GCF_003789085.1 Penaeus vannamei | reverse complement strand
AGAGAGAGAGAGAGAGAGAGAGAGAGAGAGAGAGAGAGAGAGAGAGAGAGAGAGAGAGAGAGAGAGAGAGAGAGAGAGAGAGAGAGAGAGAGAGAGAGAGAGAGAGAGAGAGAGAGAGAGAGAGAGAGAGAGAGAGAGAGAGAGAGAGAGAGAGAGAGAGAGAGAGAGAGAGAGAAAGTGATGAGCGAGATACACTTAATCACTTAATTCGAGTTTATCGCTGACCGGCAGCCATTTAGCGAGATACGGCGACACTCTCTGGCTTCGCTCGTCCATAAACGTCTCGCTGGGACTCTGTTATTGTTCTTCATTCACCTGTTCACGGCTGGATATTGTGTTCACCGGGTGGTTTTTCGCGCCGGGAATTTATGTTCAATTGCACCCCGACGAAAGGAGGAGGGAGTGGAGGGAGCGGGGTTGAACGCGTCCGTTGGGAAGGGAGAGGGAGTGCCGGGGATCGATTCGTCCAAGTAAACAGAAATGTGTGAATGAAAAACCAGGTACCGCAGTCCGTGTTGTAAGTGTGTTTTCATTCATCGCCGGCGTAAACATGGCTCGGGTGTTTTGTTTGTGCTTTGTTCATTTACTGAAGTACGAGTGTGAGTGAATAAGAGAGAGGGGGAAAGAGAGGGGAGAGGAAAGGGAGAAGGAGAGAGAGTTTGAGGTAAAGGCAGGAAAGTCTGTGTGCATGTTACTGCTTCTTGCCCTTTTAACAAGTTTATTACTTGACCTTTCGCAAAAAAGTCCAGATTTCACGTGTATATCTAACCTTTCTTCCTGGGTTGTGATTTATGCTCTGACGATAATAAGACCCCATTGTTTCAAAAAGAACGGCATTACCAAACACACAACGAAAAAGGTAAAAGGCCAATCTTCGTATTTCGTATAAAGCGAAATGTGTATTGGATTCCTTTAGGGCAAAAAATTGGAGCTCGTTGCCCGTCAGCCAATCATGCTCAAGTGGATACAAGTGTTTGATGACACTTTATTTTAGATTCCTGAAAATTGCCCGGGTCGTTTTTCCCTGACTATATTACAGATTGCTTTTGTTTTCATCTGATTTTTTTCCCCTCTAAAGCTGTCATCCCTTTTTCAAACGATGTTCGTACCGGGAAGCAAAGCGCGCAGGGAATATCAGACACGAGAACACCCACCCACCCACTCCTCCACTCCCACTCTCCACCCATCCCCTTCCCCCATCCACTCCACTCCCACTCTCCCACCCATCCCCTTCCCCCACTCACTCACTCCCACTCTCCCACCCCTCCCCCTCCCCCTCCCCCACTCACTCCACTCCACTCCCCCACCATGCCCCACTCCCCGCCAGCACAGCGACTCGGAGATCAGAGGAGGAGGCGGCGAAGACGGCGGCGGCGAGACGGCCTCGCGGGGAAAGCCTTATGATGAAGGAACCGCGACCTGTCACCTTCCTGGAGCAGCGCGAGGCACCAGATCATGCACAGCGCCGCGCAATCACCATAAACTCAAAGCGGCACGTTGGGGCGAGAACTCCCGTCATTCATCAGAAGGCGTCATGCACAGCCGCCGCCGCTCCCCACGTTGTCATGGAACCCCTGATATTCATGAAGGGCGTCGGTGATTTATTCAAGGTGTCATGGGGGTATTTTGCGCGGTTTCTCGGCGGTGAGCTGGGGCGGGGGGCGAGGGCGGCGTCGGAGGGGCGCGCTCACGATGACCTAAGTGCCAGGTGTCGCGTAAAGGGTCGGGAGACTCGTTTGATTCTGACCTTTCCGTTGTCTTCTGGGTCGAGGTAACTCCTTCTCTCCTTTCTCTTTCTCTCATCCTCCCTTGCCTTCTCTTTTTTTCTTCATTTAACCCCCCCCCCCCCACACACACGCAGCGACACATTTTTGTTTTCTTCTTTTAATTCCTTATTTCTTTGCCTTTCACTTCGGCTTCTTTCTTCTTCTGTGTTTTAGCTTCACCCTATCTCTCCCTCCCATCTTCTCTCATCTTCGGATTCCTCCATTCCACGTTTTCTTCTCTCTCCTACTCCCCCTTCTTTTTCTCTTTCCTCTTCTTCTAATCCCTTCCTTCCTTCCTTCCTTCCTCGTGTTTGACCGCCGCGCTTTCAGACCTTCTTTAATTAATTTTCATTACCTGGCTGGCTCTTTCTCGCATTTTATATTGTGGAAGTACCCCGCTGGCTCCCCTTTGCTCGTGTCGTTGTGTGCTGTGGTTAATTGCTTGCGTCGCGCCTCGGAGCACGTCGCGCCGGCTCTCTCAGCCGGGTCAGTGCTTGTGCTCTCGTGCGGGATCTCTGGCAGGGTGTCTCTGACTCTGCATGGTGTGTCTGTCTGTCTCTTTCTCCTAAGATGGTGCGTCTCTCTCTCTCTCTCTCTCTCTCTCTCTCTCTCTCTCTCTCTCTCTCGTCCCTCTCTCTCTCTCTCTCTCTCTCTCTCTCTCTCTCTCTCTCTCTCTCTCTCTCTCTCTCTCTCTCTCTCTCTCTCTCTCTCTCTCTCTCTCTCTCTCTCTCTCTCTCTCTCTCTCTCTCTCTCTCTCTCTCTCTCTCTCTCTCTCTCTCTCTCTCTCTCTCTCTCTCTCTCTCTCTCTCTCTCTCTCTCTCTCTCTCTCTCTCTCTCAGATCATCTTTCTATTGACATTTTGTGTTCTACATTCTCCGATACCTGCATTTCGGATGCTGTTCCGAGTCTGCACCTTCGCCTCATCAGCTGCAAGTCAAATGCATCACGTGCTTTCCTCGATGAACCCTTTTCTCATGGCTCTCTTATTTTCCGCCTCTTGCCTCTTTATTGCCGACTTTATCTCGCGTGCCAGCTTTCGTTTTCACTCTCAGACTTAAGGCTGTTTCTCTCTCTCTCTCTCTCTCTCTTCTCTTTCTCTTTCTCTTTCTCTTTCTCTCTCTTTCTCTTTCTCTCTCTCTCTCTCTTTCTTTCTTTCTTTCTTTCTTTCTTCTTTCTCTTCTTTCTCTTTCTCTTCTCTCTCTCTTCTCTCTCTCTCTCTTCTTCTCTCTCTCTCTCTCTCTCTCTCTCTCTCTCTCTCTCTCTCTCTCTCTCTCTCTTTCTTCTTTCCTTTCTTTCTTTCTCTCTCTCTCTCTCTCTCTCTCTCTCTCTCTCTCTCTCTCTCTCTCTCTCTCTCTCTCTCTCTCTCTCTCTCTCTCTCTCCTCTCCCTCCCTCCCTCCCTCCCTCCCTCCCTCTCCCCCTCCCTCCCTCCCTCCCTCCCTCCCGCCCTCCCTCCCTCCCTCCCTCCCTTTCCATTTCGGTTATTTGCTCTTTTGATGAGGACTCTTGATGAGTTCGTCACGTCACGATTTAATTTCTTTCTTATTGTCGCTTGTTTTCCTTTTGATATCTATGTGTGTGTGTTTGTGTGTGTGTGTGTGTTTGTGTGTGTGTGTATGTGTGTGTGTGTGTGTGTGTGTGTGTGTGTGTGTGTGTGTGTCTGTGTGTGTGTGTGTGTTGTGTGTGTGTTGTGCGTGCGCGCGCTATCATCGTTTACTATTTTCTGCTTTCTCATTATTATATCCGTTTTGGTTTCATTTATCTACTGTGTTTGCTTCTCACCCTGCATTACTTCCTTTCTCATGGACGTCTTCTCATCTCCGTCCGTTCTCGCATCCCCCTTTGGCCGCACATCTTCCCTTAATGTCATCGCTTTACCTCCTCGTATTTCTTCTTCCCCTCTTCATCCGCTTCCTTTCTCTCCCGCTCGATGCTTCCCCTCGCCGGCGGGTCTGATGCTCTTTGGCTAATGGCGGGTGACACGCACGCCGGGAGCTGGCAGAGTACTTGCGGCGGGGGGCGCTTGCTCTCGTTCTACCTGTCTGTCTGTGTGTGTCTCTCTCTCTCTTTATCTGTCTATCTATCGATCGAGCGAATGATGTCTCCCTCTTTCTTTCTCTTTCCATTTCTCTTTTTCTTTCTCCTTCTCTGTCTCTTTCTTTATCTCTCTCTATCGATCGGGCGAGCTGATCTCTCTCTTTCTTTCTCTCTCTCTCTCTCTCTCTCTCTCTCTCTCTCTCTCTCTCTCTCTCTCTCTCTCTCTCTCTCTCTCTCTCTCTCTCTCTCTCTCTCTCTCTCTCTCTCTCTCTCTCTCTCTCTCACTATCTATCTATCTATCTATCTATCTATTCTTCCCATCTTACACTTCTCTTTCAGTTTACTTTGTGTTTTGGTTATCATTCTTATCATCATTATTTTGATTCTATATTTTTTCCTTTTCGCTCAGGGAGATAAAGCTGCAACAAGGAGGAGAATTAACAATAGGCTAATGATAGTTGCAAGACAGAAGTTGGATAATTCTATTAACTGGGTATAATATATTCAACGTTCATCTCTGCCTACACACATTAGTCGTCTTTGAAATGAGTATAATTAGTCGCTGTCATGGACTTAGAACGTTATAGCAAATTGATCTAGTGTCGAGAAGGTGTCGCACGAGTGCCGTAGTCATGCAACAATGGTCATGCACTCATGCAACAGGCACACGCATCCGCCACACCTCCCTCACCCTAAACACGTGAGTCGTATTGCTAACGACGGGAGTTGTAGAGGAAGGGGAGGAGGGGGTGGGAGGGAAGAGGAGAAGGGTAGGGATGGTCTAAGGGAAAGGAGGGAGGGTGCTAGGGGAGTGAGGGAAGGGGGATTAGGGTGTGGAGGGGAAGGGAGAGGCGTGTGGAATGTATAATTTTGTAAATGCTCCATGACTTTGCGGTCACATCATGGCCACCGGAGCAGCGGCGACCCGACCCCCGGCCTGCCCCCTCCCGCCCGCCCTGTTATTACGGGGCCGCGGCGGGACTTGCGTTCGATGGCTGGCGTTGCGCTGCGGGGAGGACAGCCCGATCTCATTTGCAATATATCACACGTGCACTTTGGCGGCTGAAGAACGGTCTTGGGCGAGTGGGGAGGGGCGGAGGAGGGGCAAGAAACGGAGTTGAAATGGGCGTGGGCGTGAGGGTGGGGAGAGGGGTGATATGGACAGCTCTGGTTTCTGGCGATGATAAAAAAGCGAAGAT
>NW_020871470.1:419651-437151 GCF_003789085.1 Penaeus vannamei | reverse complement strand
CTCTCTCTCTCTCTCTCTCTCTCTCTCTCTCTCTCTCTCTCTCTCTCTCTCTCTCTCTCTCCCCCTCCCTCTCCCTTCTCCCCTCCCTCTCCCTCTCCCTCTCCTCTCCCTCTCCCTCCCCTCTCCCTCTTCCTCTTCCTCTTCCTCTTCCTCTCCCTCCTCCCTCCCTCCCTCCTCCCTCCCTTCTCCCTTCCCCTCTCTCTCCCTCCCTCTCTCCCCTCATTCCCTCCCTCATTCCCTCATTCCCTCTCTCACTCCCTCAGCAGCAGCGGGCGTCTCCTCCGTGGCCCGCCCAAGGGCACTATTGGATATCTATATGTGCACTATAACGCTCAAACTCATGTTCAGGACACAGGACGCGGTTATATGGTGCGAGAAAAAGTCCTGTGCGTTGCAGGTTGCAGCTTTTAATTGCAGGTGTGTGTGTGTGTGGTGTGTGTGTGTGTGTGTGTGTGTGTGTGTGTGTGTGTGTGTGTGCTCATGTTTATGTGCTGAGTAAGGGAAAAGAGGGAGGCTGTATAATGATATTCACCTCGGCCTGTGCCAGCATCCGCCTCCGAGCATCACACCTGCATCCCTGGCTCAAGCCGCATACCCCCCACCTCCCGTTCTTTCTCGCCAGTGTGTACAACAACTGCAGGTAAAGTAAGAGAGAGAGAGTGAGAGTGAGAGTGAGTGAGTGCGTGAGTGAGTGAGTGAGTCAGATACAGCAGAAAAACAGACAGACAAACAGACCTAGTTTATAGCCCGGTCAGGAACCACACACACACACAAGGCCACGCAAACAGGCACCCAGACCGTCTGACACAGAAATAAACGAGGGAAAGCGAAGGACGGATCAGTCCAAACCCATTCCGGGCGAGGGCGAGCGTCCGCCCGGCCCCCGTCGGCGCCGAGACCGACCGGCGGCTCGTAATCCCGTGTTTGGCTGCGAGGAGCGCTGTCCCGGCAGGTCTCGGGGTCGTAATCACTCGGAAAATTGTCCTCCATTAGTTGCCGGGGTCACCCATACGACTCGTGACCTTTCTCGTCGTGAAGAGGTAGGGAAGGTCAAGGCGCAGTTGAGTGTGAGGGAAAGAAGGCGGCTCCGGAATATAAAAGGGACGTCGTTTCTGTAATTGCTGGCCTCCGTTGCCCTTCCGACAGAGCGCGTCGCCGCCGCAGCCTCCCGCCCGCCCTCTGCTCTGCCGGGAGACAGAGTGCGGTGTGTGTGTGTGTGTGTGTGTGTGTGTGTGTGTGTGTGTGTGTTGTGTGTGTGTGTGTGTGTGTGTGTGTGTGTGTGTTCACTGTCCGTGAGACTGAGCGCATATAATCCCATCCCATTTCGCGTTAAGCTCCTGCGAGTCGATACCGGATTATCCTGACGGCGGCTGCGGAGACGAACGGCAGCCGTCGGAGGACGACAACTCGGCGGTCCTCGGAGCGCGAAGGGCGTCGCGGGGCGTCGAAGGTCGTCGAGGGGGAGCGAACCGAGACCCTTTCGCTCGCCCGCACGCGCGCCCTCGGCTGAGATCCGCCCTCGGTTGAGGCGGAAGATCCTCACCATCATTGCCACGTATTGATCCTCAGACTTACTCGGTGCTCCTCCTTAACTTGCTCTTGCCAATTACGGTCTTCAGACGGAGCTTTTGTGGCGTCCGTCATTATTGATGCGACTCGAGTCCCCGGGTACGTGCGTAGGGTGCGTACGTGCGTCCGCATTTTGGGTTGTTTACTGTGTATGTATGTGTGTGCATGTGTGTGTAAGCTAATGTGCGCATCAACTCATTAGCATGTATGCGGTTCTGATCATCTAAGATCGTATTTATGTTTATGTGCATTATCTGCCGTCCAACATGCGCACACAGAGAGATTCATCCACGGGGACTTATGTGTATGTATGTATGTATGTAAACATAAGACCTTACTTCTATATATGCACCTATATAGATAGACACTCATATCCGTCCGCATACCTAGTAGCCCTCGCGCATAAAAAAAAAGAAAAAATGTGAGGCCAATCTACATAATTGCCGACATCAGAGTTGAAAGATAATAAACAAACAGCTCGTACAGCGGAGGGTGAGGGGCTAATGAGAGTAATTACGCTAACAATTAGTGACACACGGGTGACTAATGCAATAATCAGAGGAAGGAGACGAAGAGCGCGTGTGTGCGACCGCTGACGGCAGGGAGTGGAGGGAAATGTAGACAGAAAAAAGGGAGATAACAGGGGAATAAATATGGAAAATAGAAAGGGAAATAGAAAGGAAAATGGAGAAGAAAGAAGCATTGAGAAGGATGAATAATTTTTCAAGATTAAGACATGTAAGTGACGTATCTATTGTTATATCCGATCATATCTCTTTCACAATGGCAGAATAGAAAGTAGTAGATAGCAAGTGGTTGTGAGGAGGAGAGGCAGGGAGCGGTAGACAGCAGTAGATAAAGCCTTGTAATGTATCAGTTGGTTGTATCAGGTAGCCATATGGTCGTTCCTGCTGACGATAGAGGGGAGGGGGTCACTGGGGAGGGGATCAGGGAGCAAGGGGAGGGAGTAGAGACTTATCTTAGTATAAGCCTGTGCGCTCAGATAATGAGAATCGGAGGGACGAGGGGGAAAAATAGGTGTCGGAACAATCGCGAAGGAAAAGGCGACATGCCGTTAAGGAGGAGAAGAAGGAACAAAGAAAAAACAAAAAAAAAGTGATGAAAAAAGAATAAACGGCTATCTAGAACGACGTGAGGCAAGATAAAAACACGATATCATGGATCTGAAGGATGATTTTTCCCCTGGCATTTCGATGGCATTGTGGATCAAAAGGTGTTTATGCGAATGTCAGGAGGAAGGGATAATGCACGTGAATTATTTCTTAAGCCTCGAGGAAGCGGAGAAGGAGGCCAAGTTGCACATTCCCGAAGGAGAGGAAGAGTTTGGGAAAAGTTTTAGGGACCTTTGTCTGTGCCACATAAGTAGGATTGCTTTAAACAGTGTTTTTTAAGGGAGGAAATGAGAGAAGGAGAGGCAGTGGGAGGGAGAGGGAGAGAGAGGGAGGGTGGGAGACGCTAGGAGAGGGAGAGAGAGGGAGGGTGGGAGACGCTAGGAGAGAAAGAAAGTATAGGACGGAAAAAAGGAGAGAGAGGGCGACAGGGGTGTGTGGAAAAGCACTAGCCTGGAAGCAAGAGGGAGACAAAAAAGGAGAGAAAAAGAATAAAGAAGAAAAGAAAAAGGGGCACTGAAAAACGGGTCTTCGAGGCTCAGCAGTTCGGAGGGAAAAGTCGGCGCGAAGGAACAGGTGGGCTTCCAGGTCTTCCGTGACTGACGGAGGAAAATCAAAGAGAGAGAAAAACTTGCGAAGAAGAAAACAAATCCTCGGCGATAATTCTTTAAGGGCCGAATTAGTACGCGATGACCATGGGACCGCCGCCCGTCCGGGCATTGTGGAATACCATTTTTATGGCTGCTCCGGGAATATCTTTATTCATTTATTCATTCTGATTTTGGCCTTTTGTGTTCGTACATTTTTTTTTTAGAATATTGTTTTGTTGAGATTTTTGTTTGAGTTTAATCTTTGATTTCGTTGTTGGATTTCGGGCTTGCTGAGTCCCTTTTGTTCCAATGTCTGTACTGAAATGAATTGTGCTCTGAACAATATGCACACAGTATGTATGTGTGTGAGTGTGAGTTTGTGAGTGTGTGTGTGTGTGTGTGTGTGTGTGAATGTGTGTGTGTGCGTCTGTGTGTGTGTGTGTGTGTGAGTGAGTGAGTGTGTGTGTGTGGGTCATTATTCCTGTTTTATATCTGATTACCGTCTACATTCCTCCCTTGTTTAATTTTGGGGAAAAAACCGTGCGTGGATTTTTCTGGACGCATGAGAGCGCGCCGTGGCCGTGCACCTGCTCGCCGGAATCGGGTCTGTCTCCTGCATGACTCTCTCAAGATGCCACTTCTCATGACTCGCCAAAACTTCTGCCTGATTACATTTTCGGAATTACATCTGCCGCATTTTTGGAATCTTTTCTTTTCCTCGACTTCTTTCTCCATCTTTTCTCGTTTTCGGTCTGTTTTCCTTGAGGTCGTTGGGGAATTTCTTTGATTGTTTTTCGTTTTGTTGTTGTTGTTGTTGTTGTTTTTACTTTATTTATCACTTTTTTGTATTTATCATTCTTTCTATTTTCTTCATCTTTTGAATGGCCGTCGTAATGATGATCATCACGATGATCTTCATGGAAATTATCATCATCATCATCATCATAATCATTGCAAATTTCATATCACTGTTGTTGGTGGTGGTGTTGATGGTGATGTTGCTGTTGTTATCACAACCACCATGTTCATTACCACTGTTCCACATCCTCCTTTCCCTTCATCTCCCACCCTCCCTACAACCTTATCCCCCCCCTCCATTCGCCACCACTCACCACCTCCCACCCCCGCCCACCCCCGCCCACCTCGCCGCCCTCCACCTATCTCGCCGCCCGCTGCTACTACACCCATTTAGGAGCGTGTTAAATGGCTCGCACAAAGAGCGGTCGGTGTTCCCGTCGGCGATTAAGGCTCCAAGTCCCAGAATTTCCGATTTGTGTTGTGCCTTGCGTGTGTTGTTGTTTTTATTGTTGTTGTCGTCTTCCTGTGTTATCGTCTCAAGGTATACTGAAATGGGCGTCATAATAATTTTGTTATGTGTATTTTTTTATATGTTTATCTGTGTTGTGGTATGCTCTGATGGTATAATTGAAATTTCATATATGTATTGTATTCATATGTATTATAATTATTATTGTTATTGTTGTTTTTATTATTTTTGAGGGATCGGGATGAGATATATTTTTGCTTTGAGATTCGGCTAATGGATCTTGAAATTTAGATGTTGCAAATTATGATTCATTTTCTTGGATGTTGCGAAAATGAACAAGTTGAACGCGAGGTCGTCCTTTTAGAAAGGCTGCCTTGACGCATTCGTATTCTAACAATTCTAAATCTAAATCGCACAATTCAAATTCGACGCTTTACGCTGCACTGCAGGTTGCGCGGGGGGGGGGGGGGGGGGGGAAGAAATGACAAATAAAATCAAAATGAAAAATAAAATCCAAAAAGAGGAAAAGAAAAGAAAAAAAACATAGAATGCGTTCGAAATTCCGGTCTCTATTTCACAGACGTTGGAGATTAGATATAAGAATTTATGGGCTGGCGAGGATGTCTTAAATAACGGGGAGGAAAGGAAGGGAAAGAGGGAAAAGAAAGAGGGACGGAAAGGGGGAGTAGAGAAGAAGAGGAGTGGGGAATAAAAGAGAGAATAAGCAGAGAACAGAGAGAGAATGAGAAGAGCGATGGGAAGGGTAAGAGTGAATAAACAGAAAAGAGGAAGGAAGAACAGAAATATGGGAAGACGAAAGAGAAAGAGGGAAAGAGAGAGCACGAAGGGGAATATGAAAAAAAAAATAGTGCGAAATGAACGAAAAGGGAGAAAGAGAAAGAGACGGAAGCTTCCTTCTGTTTCTTTTGCTTTTGTTCCGACTCGTAGATAGGAAGGATAAGGAAAGATTAATGGAAGAGGAAAGAGGGGGGGGGGGGGTAGGGGATAGAGGGGGAAGAGGAGGGAGGGAGAAGAAGGTGAGGTGGAGGAGGAGAAGGAGAGGAAGAGGATGAGGATGATAGAGAAAAGGAAGGGAAAGAGGATTAGGAAAAGGAAGAAGAGCGAAGAAAGAGAAGGAAATGCAAGAGGTAAGAGAAAGAGTAGATCGAGCAGCCCTAGGAGGAAAAGTAGGAGGAGGTGAAAGGAAGGGATACAGGCGGAGGAGGAGGAGAAGGAGGAGGGGGAGGAGGAGGGGAGGGAGGAAAAGGATTAAGGGATAGCTCTGGAAATGTCTTAAGAAAGGCCCAGTGAGGATTTCCAAGTTAGATACTGTCAAGGGGAACCGAGTCGCAGCCTGCATGGGTTCACGACCTGTTACGCACGATTTTGTTTCCTTCTCTCTCTCTCTCTCTCTCTCTCTCTCTCTCTCTCTCTCTCTCTCTCTCTCTCTCTCTCTCTCTCTCTCTCTCTCTCTCTCTCTCTCTCTCTCTCTCTCTGTGCTGCCTTTCAGTTATTCACTTGCCTTTTTCTCCTTCGAATGACAAAAAAAACAACAACAGCAAAGTCAAAATAATGAGCAACCTAAATAACGAAGCACATAAGACCCATGGCATTACTCACCCCGGGTGCAAAAACCGACCCAAGCGACACGTGATAAAGAGAGCGAGTTTAGCGAGGAGCCTCCGGTCCCTGCGCGCTCGACAGTGATACATTTGCTGTGCTTGATTACTACACGCCGGCCCTGCGTGCTGTGGATCTGCTTACCGGCTCTACTACAGCCCCCGAGATCTTGCTTGGGTGACGGGCGGAGGTCTTGTTCACTCTGAGGGTATTGCTGTGTTATTTTTTTTTTTCTGATACTGTTGTCTTGTATTCTCTCTGTCTGTCTGTTTCTCTCTCTCTCTGTTCTCTCTCTCTCTCTCTCTCCTCTCTCTCTCTCTCTCTCTCTCTCTCTCTCTCTCTCTCTCTCTCTCTCTCTCTCTCTCTCTCTCTCTCTCTCTCTCTCTCTCTCTTCCTCTCTATCCTTTTCTTTCATATTACTTTCCCTCTTCCTTTTTCTCCCTTCCCTTTTCTCCCACTCCGTTTCACCTTTTCCCTCTCTTCTGCTCCTCCTTTCTTTCCCTTCCATTCCCTTCCTTCCTTCCTCCCTGCTCTTGTATTTCACATATGCTAAGGCAAATATACAACGTGAGCTCGGCCATGAACAAGGGAAATCCATCTTCGCTGCGCTAGAGTGGATGCAGATTTCACTGATTAAAGTGATTTCACGAATTCAGGCCCCGGTTTTTCAGTTTTATCATTTATCTTTTTATTTTTTATTTTTTTGTATTCATTTGTTTATTCTTTGTTAATTTGTTTATTCGTCTATTCATTTATCTATCTATATATCTTTTATTCTATCTGTCGATTCGATTATTTATTCATGTGTTTAAGTTTATTTATGAATCTATTTATTCATTCATCGATATATTCTGGAATTCTGTGGAAAGAAGAGCTTGCCTAAAATGAATTATGAAATCTGCAATCAAAGGAACATGTAAAAGTGTTGCGTATTTTATTTACAGATTCCGTTCCCGAATTCTCGTTTTTCTTACCCCATTTTTTTCTTGGTCTTTCATTCTCCTTTTTCTTATATTTTGGACCAATGCTCAGCGCCTGCATATTTTCTGCGCCAATTCTTAAGATCTGCGCGACTAATTTCATGCATTATCCGCGTCGCAAATAAGTTATTCGAGCTCAGTGTGTCCGGCGGGCGATCGATGCTTGGACACAATGACATGCTTTGCCAATTTTCTGGTCTTCCTCTTGTTTCGTCTTTGTTGTTTGGCTTCCTATTTTTCTTTCTTTGTCTTTTTTCGCCTTTCGTCCGTCCGTGAAGTATTTCCGACATTCCTTTCTTCTTTTTTTGTTTTGTTTTTTGTTTTGTTTTTTTGCTTCCTCTGTCTCTGTCTCACTCTCTTTTTCCGTCGGTCACTCGCACGCACGCATTTTCGCCCTGCCTGCAAGTCGGCTTCGAGAACCTGAAGGCGCCGAATAAATCTCCTTTCGACATCCTCCTCCTCTTGGCTTTTATTTCGCCTTTTCTGTCCCCTCTTTTTCTAATATTTTTCTTCTTTTCTTGTTCTCTTTCTCTTACATGTCACTTCTGTCGTACTGTTTTGCCTTCTTAGGTTCAATCTTCTTTTTCTTAGTCTTACTCCTCCTCCACCTCCCCCTTCTTTTTCTTCTTCTTCTCCTTCTCCTTCTCCTCTCTTCTTCTTCTTCTTCTTCTTCTTCTTCTCCTCTCCTCCTCTCCTCCTTCTCCTCCTCCTCCTCCCCCCCCCCCTCCCTCCTCCTCCTCCTCCTCCTCCTTCTCCCCATCCCCCCTCCTCCTCCTCCTCTCTTCCTCCTGTCCTCTTTCTCTTTCTTCCACCCGATTCTCTCCTCTCTAGCTAACCCAACATTTCCCCTTCCCTCTCTTCTTTATCTTGCCATCTCTCGTCTTTCCCATCTCATCCTCTTCATCCACCCTCCTTCCTCGTTTACGCATTCCCTCTTTTCCCCTTTTCCTCCCGTGCCTTTTGTTCGTCGCCCCGATTACCCTATTCGACCCACTCCTTCCCTATCTCTCCTCCTCCGTCCGTTCCGCTCTCCTTCCCCTCTCTCTCCTCCTCCATCCACTCCGCTCTCCTTCCCCTCTCTCTCCTCCCCCGCCCGCTCCGCTCTCCTGCTTCGTCTCCTCCACGCTCCTTCCCGCTCCTCTCCTCCTCCGTCCACTCGAGACGTGTCGGCTCGCTTCTCTCCCCTTCCGCCATTTATTCCCGTCCGTGCGCGCAGATTAGTCGATTTTCTCCCCTCGTCTCCCATTCACGTATTCATCGCGTCTCTGACTATTTATGTGTTTATGAGGAGCTGTTGTTTACTTCCGTCCGTGACCTTGCGGCGGTCCTTTTCTTTCGCCGAGAATTGTCCTTTTACTTATGCATGCGCGGGTTTGTCTCGTTTCTAAGGACAGGGGCTCCTTAAGGGGCGGGGCGGGGGTGGGGGGCTACAGTGTCTTCTCGTGTGATGTTTTAAGATGAAGTAAATGTTTCTCTTCATTTTCATGCACATAGTTTATTATAAAGATAGCTTATTATAGTTTTTTTTTTTTTTTATAAAGATAGCTTATTATATTATAAAGATAGCTTATTGTATTATAAAGATTGCTTATATTATAAAGATAGCTTATTAGGTTAGCTTATTATAAAGATAGATTGCCAGATAGATAGACAGATCTGTATGTATATATGTATGTATGCATACGTAATATGTGTGTAAATAGGTGTTGATAGATGGGAAGACATATTGTTAATGTTAATAATTTATAGGCTTAGAGAGGGTTTCGATTTATGTTTTAACAATTTATAGATAAAAAGACATTTGTCAGTAGTCATGTTTATTCATTATATCCGTTTGCGCAGTAAATTGTGCCAAACATATTTGCATTTAACAGGCAAGCGTAACTGTAACCTCCTGCATTACCCATATTGCTCAAATGCACATGTTAGCAAACGCCGTATTTCACAGCGCCTATCAAAGTGTGCGTCACCGGTGGTCATTAATTGGATTTTTTGTTTCATTTCGTTTGCTTCATTATTTTTTTATTGGGGCATTTAGCTTGGGATATTATGTGAGATACGCCCGTTTTATTGATAGAAGTGTTTACCTTGATATAGCATGAATTATAATGTAAACGTGAAATTAATTAATTTTCATACCAATGATTATAACAACCATGGTAATGATTATAGTTCTATTTACAAAATGATATTAACTGGGATTCTGACGGCAATACCGGGATAAAATCTACGGCATGGCCCGCCATGTTTAAATGGTGTAGTGGCAAAATATTCACGCTTGCGAAATGACCACAACCTTCAGAATTAATTCTAACGTATGTTTCCATCCTTTTTTATTAGCGGTGAGTTGTGCACGGGATTACAGACATGCCAAATATTAACATTTCTTCATATATTTTGCAACAAACCATGTCTTCCGCTACTCTTTAATAATATAAAGATACATCTCAACGACACGCCGAGAGTTGCACGGAACATTCCGACAAAGAAAACATTACATTGCTACTCCCTTACTTTTCCTGTCTGCTGTCATGCAATTTTGCAGCTCACTTCTGCAATTCCCTTTCCTGAAACACTGAATAGAATGATAAGTGATACTAGAGACAGCGACGGACAACATGAAATACGATATTTAACAATAATTTTGTTTGTGATTAGCGTCATAGGCACTAACACTTCATCTTAAAACTAAACAAACAGACCAAAAGCATAATCAGATATAGTAAGCAACAAGAAACCAGCAAGTAAACCAGAGAAATTCAGAACACCGAAATCAGCCTGCCGTCCTCGGCGTTGTTTGGTATCGGTATCGCGGCGGCCGAGCGTGGCGCCTCGGGCGGAGTGCGCGGCGGGAAGACGAGCGACCCACGAGCGTGTCGGTGCCTTGTGATGGAGTAGATTAGCGGATTTATGGCGCTTTTAAACGCGATCCCGAACATGCACGGCTCTTTCGGGGACGGTCGCGCTATTTTTGTTTTTATCGGTGACGCTGTCACAAGGCGCCGCTGACAGCGCTTTTTTATAATAGTAATTGTGGTTGTTGTTGTAGGATAGCAGTAGAAGCAGTTGTAACAGCAGCAGTGGCAGTAATAACACCGGGCTAGTATAAGTAGTAGTAAAATTACTAGTAACAGTAATAGTAGAGCAGTATTAGTATTATTGTTATAGATATTATTTTCAGTGTCCTTATATATCATCATCATCATTGTCATATTTCCTATTACTAGTATTGGTATCACCTGCGCTGTTTTCCTCCTCTTTGTCTAGATGAGCCTTTCTTCCTTACTTTTAGATTTTTTTTTATTCATGTGTTTATAGAATTTCTACCATCAAAAGACATTACATTAAACTGAGTGATCATATGCAAGACGAGCGTTTTTAAACAAATATATTCCTTAAACCGATACGAAGGGAGACAGCCTGCCTCTACGGTACAGTGCCAGGCATAAGTAATGTGTTTACACTAGACAAGGATGAAAGATAGAGCATGCAAGCGCCCGAGAAAGTAAAAGACGTCTTTTCTGAGAATCAAGAGTTTTCAAGAATTTCCAAAAAGGTGAAGCGGCAGTCTTGGAAACTTTTTAGTGGAAAACAAGTCATTCAAAACATATTTAGATGAATAAGAAAATGCGAAGGGACGTCGAAAACATAAACGGTACAGACTAATCTGATGAACAAAGACAGACGTTAAAGAAAAAGAAGATTCGGGTTAGAAACTGGAAATGGAATTCGCGAGAGGAGACAGCGAAGGGGGCGGTCAGTCATCATCATCCTTTTCGTCTTTTCGCTTAATTATGGTCATGGTTATTGCTCTTTTTATGCGCTGTTATTATTACTTCGAATAATGTTCCATTTCTGCGGAAAACAAGACCCAGCAAAAAAGGAAGTTACTTCGATTTTCCTCTGCCTCTTCCACCCCTTCAGGCGCCGGTTCCATATAATGCTCACTTCCATTTGTAATGTGAGACCGTTGACCTTCACTCATTCCCCCAACTCAGAAACCCTACCATCCCCCTTCAGGCATCTGCCACTCCTCACCCCCACCCCCTCGGGCCTCTGCCAACCCCTCGCCAGCGCCAAAGACCCCCGTGAAACCCCAAACCTCATCCCACCTTCCCTTCTCCGGCGACCTCACCCGCTCCCCCAGGCACGCAAGCTGTGTCTGCTGGGGAGCGCTAATGCACTTCTTAAAGTGGTTTCGCCGTCAAATTCCTTAATAGATAATGGCCTTCCTGCACGTAATTTCATTATTTTTTTATCTTCATTTTTATTCTCTCTCTCTCTCTCTCTCTCTCTCTCTCTCTCTCTCTCTCTCTCTCTCTCTCTCTCTCTCTCTCTCTCTCTCTCTCTCTCTCTCTCTCTCTCTCTCTCTCTCTCTCGCAACCACTTGCAGTTAATTTTGCAAAAGTAGGACTGTTTTATTTAACTTTTTATCATTGTAGTCAATTTTATGTCGTCGTTAAATTAGAGACTGTGTTGGTACTCATTTAATAATCCTCCCGCTATGTACCCACCGCTCACGCTACATTGATAGATATTTTGTTCGAAGCCTAATGGTAGCACGGGTGATGGTAGTCGTAATGATAATGGTGGTGGCAATAATAACGATAATGATGATTACAATTAGCCTAAGAATAAGAATGAAAATAAAAATTAGAATAAGAGTAAAGCTAATAACTACTACTACTATTACAACTATTACTACTACACTACGAATGTTGCTGCTGCTGCAACTACTACTACTGCTACTACTAATAATAATAATAATAATTAATAATGATAATGATAACAATAATAATAATGATAATAATAAAATAATAATAATGATAATAATACTGCTGCTGAAATACTACTACTACTACCACTACTAGCAACAACAACGATATCACTAGTGATGGTAATGATGATATCAATAATGATGCCAGCACTACTTCTGCTGCCATCAATGGCAAGGATGATAACGATAATGGTAATAATAATGCTAACGATTATTATAATCATAATAATGATGATCAGGATGAGGATAAGGATAATGATAATAATAATAACAATAATGAGAACGACGATAACAGCAACACTACCGCCACACGACGGAAGTTCCCCCGTTACATGAACCAGCCCCCCCCCCCCCCCCACCTGTCTCGCTAACAAAGTCCCATTGTGAGAGGCAGTAACGGACAAGCGGGCGAAGGAAGTCCTGCCAAACATCCGGGCTCTCGCGTAGGCTATTGACGAGCGGAGTTCAACGTTGATTATATCTGTTGGTGAGAGGAATGGGACGAAAGTTCTCGCTTGGATGAGGAGGCCGGAGGCGCACCAGCGGTTGTGAGGGTGGACGAGCTCGGAGGCGATGGGTGGGGCTTCTTATTAATTTTGGAGGGGGAGGGAGGGTTGGTGGGTTGGGGGGGGGGTTGGTGGCTTTGACAGAGAGAGAGAGAGAGAGAGAGAGAGAGAGAGAGAGAGAGAGAGAGAGAGAGAGAGAGAGAGAGAGAGAGAGAGAGAGAGAGAGAGAGAGAGAGAGAGAGAGAGAGAGCGAGAAGGGAAAGGGGGATATTGGAACATAGACAGGCAGACTGACACACAGGCGGATACATCTGTGATCCCTGGGGGTCAACTGAAGTAAAAATGTGGGTTTGTTAGCTAAGTTCAAAATTTCAAGAATTACCTCTGAACTGGTTGTCCGACATAAACTTCCAAGATTTAATTAAGATCATGCTGACATGTAACTAACTGTTTACTCAATAGCATACATCTTTCATTCATCAGAAGGAACTGCTAAAATACGTGTTAGTTCATAAAATCAACTTGTTGATTTGACAGACCTGGGAGGAGTCCGAGGAAAAATGAACTTGAAAAAGAGGAACAGATAATCAGACAAGGCAGGACGAATGAGAGGAGGCAAAAACAGGAGAATTTGCGGAATGAGCTGCAGAATTCACTCATAAATGTTTTGCTTTAGTTTGTGATATTGCTGTTGTTCAGCCCAAACACACGTGTGCTTTCGTCTATTCCCCGCCACTGGTAGTGATATTTGTATCTATGCCTAGTGCTTTTTCATTTGAATGTGAATTTGGTTCCGGTCAGATGGTTTCAAAGGACAGCCTTTTAGTTACGTAGGAAAAATTATGATTCAAACACTAACTATGCTAATTATTTAATAACCAGTCGTGTGAAAGTAAAATGTTCATTTAAATGGATTCAGGCGTATTGGCATTGCTTTTTATCAAATCAACCTTATTATTTTTGTTATTTGGGAGATTTCATAAAGGGTTATTGATGATTTATTTTTAACAGGTAATATTAGTAAAAATAAGCCTCGGTATATCAATAATCACATAAAAATGAGGATTTGAAAAGACTAAAAGCGCAAAAGATACATTTACTCATGATTGATAGGGTGAATAGCAAGCAGCGGTTGCATGACTGAAAACATTAAATTAAAGAGTTATTATTAGCGTGTGATGAATAATGAATGAGCAGCAGCCAGCCAGATCGATACAGACAGCATAGTTCAGTCGTTTAATGCAAATTCACGACTCTTTGTAGAATAATAATGAAATAGTTGATGGGGGAATGCCATGTTCTTTGTCATACTGACAGAACTAGATGGTGGCATTGCAGGGCGGAAAGAGAGAAAAAAACGAAAGTTCTTTTTCTTTTTTTCTTACATGCTCAATACAAAGGATAAAAACAAGACAAGAAATTAGCCCAGTCTCCCTGGGAACTGAGGGGAAAAGGGGTGAGGAAGAGGGGAAAGGGGGATAGAACCAACAGGCTGCGTTGTCGCGGCCGCCTTGGCACAGTGCCACAGCTACCGGCATCCCTCCCGCCCATTCGGCATTCCGTAGACTCGGCCTGGAGCGTCCCCTATCTTGCATTTTTGTATCATAGACAACACCCTCGTGGAATTTTGAAGCTTCCTGAGCGCATTTGTGGGGTGTTTTTGAGGAGCGAAATGGAGAGAAGAGCTCATTCGCTTATCATTAATCAGTGGCCTTGCGGTGGGCGGGCGGGATGGGTGTGATCGCAGGTCGGATGGGCGCAGTCCTGGCAGCCTGCCCTCGGCTATCTGTTGCTTCTCTCTCTCTCTCTCTCTCTCTCTCTCTCTCTCTCTCTCTCTCTCTCTCTCTCTCTCTCTCTCTCTCTCTCTCTCTCTCTCTCTCTCTCTCTCTCTCTCTTCTCTCTCTCTCTTCTCTCTCTCTTTCTCTCTCTCTCTCTCTCTCTCTCTCTCTCTCTCTCTCTCTCCTCTCTCTCTCTCTCTCTCTCTCTCTCCTCTCTCTCTCTCTCTCTCTCTCTCTCTCTCTCTCTCTCTCTCTCTCTCTCTCTCTCTCTCTCTCTCTTACTCTTACTCTTACTATCCTTCTCACTCTCACTCTCTCTTTCTTTCTCTATCTCTCTCTCCCTCTGTCTAATTTGTATTTATATTTGTTCAACTTAATTTGTATTTATATGTAAATGTATGTGCTATTTTGTCTTGGAAATTTGCGTCAGCTGCAGAGAAATTAAATAAGACAACCAAAAATTAAATTCCAAAGAAGAAGAATTCGGATTTTGTCCCCTGTTTGCCGCCCTCTTTTCAGCCTCATCTCCGCCGCAGACTCTCCATTGTTTGTATGCAAATTCGCGAATATGCAATTTATATCTGCTTGATTTCCATGCCCACCAGCATGCGAAACATGGATACAGACGTTGGATTCGCACGCGCACGCGCACGTGTGGATGCTCAAATACACACGCAAATGCCTAAGCACTCACGCACACCACATGCACGCGCGCGCGCGCGCGCGAACACACACACACACACACACACACACACACGAAAACAAATAGAAAGACTCGCACCACTCACCGCTCGCTGCCCGCGTCACCATGCCTTCCATGCCACCATTCCCTCGCACCATACCCATCCACCATACCAGCTGACCCGAAGCCCAGGAAGTTCCGCATCTTTCTCGATTTCCCGTGAGAAAGTCTGGCCAACTTCTGCATTAGGTTAGCGGCGGCGGACCCTTGCCTGCCGGTGGCGCCCTTCCCACGCCGGGAGGGCCCTTCGCCTCTCCGCCCTTCGGCTCTCGTCTCCTCTTAGTCCCCCGATTTCGTCTCCTCTTTCGCCTCTCTCCTTTTTTCTATCTCTCGGTCTTTTCTTCTCTCGTTCTCTTATTCCCCCGATTCGTCTCCTCTTTCGTCTCTCTTCTTTTTTTTCTCTCTCTCTCGGTCTTTTCTTCTCTCGTCTCCTCTTTCATCCTTCCTTTTTCTCTCTCGGCCTTTTCATCTCCCGTCTCCTTTTATTCCTCAGATGTTCTCTTTCTTTTCTTATCATCTTTCGTCTCCTCCTCTTCCGCCGATTCTCTCTCCTCTTTCGTCTCTTTTTTTCTCCCTCTTTCGATCTTTTCTTGTGTCTCCTTCTCTTCCTCCGTTTTTTCTTTTCTCTCATCTCTCCTTCTTTCTCGCCTCCTTCGTTTCCTTCGCTTTTCTCTCCTCATTCAGGTCACATTCTCTCGTCTCTATTATTTCCCCCATTTTCTTTTCTTTTTTCTCACCCCTCATTCTCGATTTTTCTTTTCTATTTTCTCTCTTCTTATTTTATCTTTTCGCCCTTCATTTCCCCTTTTTGTTTTTTTCTCCTTCACTTTTCTCTTTTCTTCTCCTATCGTCTCTTCTCCTCTTTTCCCTTCTCTTCCCTCTTTTAATTGGTCTTTCCCCATCTCTTCTTTCTATTTCACTGGGTCGTTCCCCCTCCTTGTTTATGCGGTCTTCTTATATTCCATTTTCGTTTCCGTTATATATTTCACTCCATATTTATCTTAAATATTCACTCATTCCCAGCTTCGTATACCCTTCAAAATTCAACTTCATTTTCCCCTTTCCCGATTGCTCATTTATTTGTGTTTCAGCATGCGTTCCACGTTCAATCTTTTCTATCTTCTCATATAGGATTTCTCAACGTGTAGCATATTAACTTTTTTTCTTTCTTTTTTTTTCTTTTTGTTTGTTCTTTTTCTTTCTTTATTGATTTTTCCCTTGGTTCTCATCTCCCTTCCCCCTCCCCCTTACTTCTCTTTTACCGTCAACCCGCTCCCTAACTCCCTCGCCCCTTTCCCCTTTACTTCTGTTCCCCCTCCACCCTTAACTCCCGATCCTCTTTTCCTCTTGCCCCCTTCTCTCTTCCGCTCCTGCTCCTCCTTTTTCCTCTCTCCCCTTATCCTCTCACTACTCTCTCTTCTTACCCTTAACCCCCCACCTCAATCTCCTTTCTCTTTTACCTCGCTACTCCATCCACTCTTTCCCATTATCCCCTTCTCAGTTCCCTCTTCCTTTTACCTCTCTGCTCCCTCCCAGCCTTCCCCACCCCCGCCCCCTTTTAATCAAAACATCCCCCCCCCCCGCATTTCCTAACTAACTGCCCCTTTGCTCCCCATTATCTTATTTTTAATGGGGTGTCCTAAGGGCCTCGTTTCCCCATTCTCTCCTTAATCTTCGTCTTATCGGGGCATTTTCTCTCCCTCGTGCTCATCCTACTTCTCCCTATCCCTCTACAGATCTTCGTGATAACATTTCAGTCTTCATTTGACTTCCTCCTTCTTCCTCCCGTCTTCCTGCTTTGACCTTGATTCTCATTCTGCTTTGTTATCATTTCTTTTGATACTGCTTTCCTTTCTATGGCGCTTTATTTTTTTTTTCTTCTGCTTCTTCCTTTGACGCTTTTTCTTGTTGCTCTTCTCCTTTTGGTCTTGCTTTTCTTCATTTTTACTCATTTCTTTCCTATTATTTTTTTTTTTTTTCCTTCCTTTTTTCGTCTGGCAAGAGCCATTTTTGTCTGCCTTTACAAAGAACGTAGGACATTACGATATGATCGATACAGACAGACAGATAGACAGACAGACAGACAGAGAGGTACTGATAAATTATGTCGGTGGTGAAGTATATGATGCCCCCCCCCCTTCCTGAGAAGGACTTTGGGAAAGTTTTTCCCCCTTTTTCTGATTATGGCTTGTGTTGACATAGCCTTGAAGGGGGGGGGAAGTGCTGGGAGGGCTTTGGGGGTTGTATTTCCGACGACTACGGAGCGATTTTATTTACCTGCGCGATAACTTTGTAGGCTTTGTAAATAATGCAAATATATGCGTAGCCATAGTAATTATGTCTTTGAGTTAAACTGATTTAGCGTTTTCATTGCAAGGACGAGATAAACTATACAAGTATGTAACGTCTAGGATTGCTTTCATGTTTTATTAATTAAAAAAAAGATATATGCAACATCAATAGCCCTGAAAAAAGGGATTTTATAAATTTGCCTTAGAATTGACATAATAGCTCCTCGGTTACTCAACATATTTTTCTGTA
>NW_020871470.1:404651-409651 GCF_003789085.1 Penaeus vannamei | reverse complement strand
CTTTTCTTAGAGTTTATGATGATTGGATGCTTCTTCGTTTGTGATCTTGTTTGGTTTTATGTTGATGATGGAACTAAGAGATACAGAGACGTACACAGATGCACAATACGCGACAGAGATATGAAGATGAGCAGAAAAGAGAGAGAGAGAGAGAATTGAAGAGCGTGGGAGAGAAGAGAGAGAGAGACAATAGAAGAGAGAGAGAGAGAGAGAGAGAGAGAGAGAGAGAGAGAGAGAGAGACGAAGAGAGGTTGATGAAGGAGCTGGAGAGAGACGAAAGAGAAGAGAGAAAAGAGAGCAGAAAGAAAGCAAGAAAGAAATGGAAAAATAGGGAGAGGGAGTAGGCAGACAGGGAGAGAGAGAAAAGGAAAACGGAGAGGGGGAGAGACACAGGACCAGGCACAGACATACAAATTCAAACAGACGAGAAAGAAGAGAGAAAGACAGAGAAAGAAAGGAAAACAGTAGCATATTCGAGAAGAGGAGAGACCCAGAGGACAGGGATGAACTGAGCAGAAAGTGAGTAAAAAGGACGAGGAGAGAAGTATAGAAAAAAGATTTCTCTATTTTCCATTCTTTTTCCTGCCATTTCTCATCATGATATCCGGGTTAGTTCTCATTTCGCCGCCCCATTGTGTCGCCGTCCTTGTGATTCCAGCATTTCACCCCACTCTTACTCCATTACTTTCGCATCCGTAATTCCCATTCTCTTTCCATTTCCCTTCACGTCCATTTGCGCCTTCGTTCTCTACCCCCACTCCCCACCCCTGTTCCCTCCCTAACCAACCTTCTCGTCTCGTTCGCTCCTTCCCCTACCGCTGTCCTCTACTCTCTTTTCATTTCCTCCTTCCTCCCTTCAATCTCTCTTTCTTTAATCCCTTCCTCCCTCCCCCTATTCCTTTCCTATCCTCTCGATCCTCCTTAGTTCCCTCTCTCCTTCCCCTCTTCTTCTCTACTCCGTCCTTCCCTCTCCTCCTCCTCCCTCCTTTCCCCTCGCTCCCCTCTCCTTCCTTCCCCCTCCTCCTTCCCTCTCCTCCCTCCTCCCTCCTTTCCTCTCTCCCCTCCTCCCTCCTTTCTCTCTCCCTCCCCCTTCCCTCTCCTTCCCTCCCTTCCCCTCCTCCCTCCTTTCCCTTCTCTCCTCCCCTACTCCGTCCTTCCCCTCTCCTCCCCTCCCTCCCTCCTTCCCTCTCCTCCCCTCCTCCCTTCCCCTCTCTCCCCTCCTCCCCTCTCCTCCCTACTCCGTCCTTCCCCTCTCCTCCCCTCCTCCGTCCTTTCCCTCTCCTCCCCTCCTCCCTCCTTTCTCTCTCCTCCCCTCCTCTCCTCCCTCTCCTCCTCCCTCCTTTCCCTCTCCTCCCCTCCTCCCTCCTTTCCCTCTCTTCCCCTACTCCGTCCTTCCCCTCCCTCCCCCATCTTTTATGGTCCCAGCATAGGCCATCTTCGACCTACAGACCCCGAGCGCGGACACGAATAGGAGAAACAAACAGAGAAGTAAACAGAGTGAGAGAGGGGAGAGAAGGAGAGGGGAAAGGGGAGAGGAGAGAGGGATGATGGTGTCGCTTCGTGAGGTAGCGCTTCCGGCTCTTTGGCGAGCGTGACTTCGGTATTTGTTGTTGTTGCTGTTTTGTTAAGTTTGTTATTGGTGGTGGATTTGGTGTTATTTGTCGTTGCTGCTTTGATTTTTTTCCGTTGCTGTTGAATCTCCTGCTTCTGTTTTATTTCTGAGGATCTTTAATGACTCCAATTAATGAGCCGATGTCCCTCTTAATAACCCATAATTTCCCCACACTTCAATATCAACAAATTTTGGTCTTCCACTTAACGGATACGCTCGCTGTCACGTCTTTGTGCGCGTGCGTGCGTGCGTGCGTTCTCTACGTGCATGTCTGTTCGCGTATCTAATTTTCTGTGATTGATGTCTGCTGATATTATCTCCAGCTGATCGGAATACATATATCTGTATAATGGCGTCCCCAGCTGTTTTTTTTTTTATTCTGTTTTTGACGCAATCATTCTGGGTTATCGATTTGTGACATTATTTTAGGTAATCACAATTCCTATTAATATATTTTCATCTTTAATCTATATTATAAAAAGGAAAAATAATAATGATAAAGTTATTGATAATAACGGTATCTCTACGGACCAAAGCGAAGCCCCAAGCTATCACCCAGAGACTGTGTGGCGTGTTGCCGTAATCGTGAAGTTCTCCTTTAGCGTTTTATGGCCCGACGTCCGAGTACGGCTGCCATTCCTTCGCTTTAGCGCTCCCTGAGGCCGCGGCGGACTCGCTGCGGTCGTGTGGGGGCCTGACAGTGAATCCGTGTGGCATACGGGCGGAGGAATGCGGCGCGCTCTAGTTTTTTTGTTTATCTCTGAACATGTTGATCTAGTCTCTCTCTCTCTCTCTCTCTCTCTCTCTCTCTCTCTCTCTCTCTCTCTCTCTCTCTCTCTTCTCTCTTCTCTTCTCTTCTCTCTCTCTCTCTCTCTCTCTCTCTCTCTCTCTCTCTCTCTCTCTCTCTCTCTCTCTCTCTCTCTCTCTCTCTCCTCTCTCTCTCTCTCTCTCTCTCTCTCTCTCTCCTCTCTCTCTCTCTCCTCTCTCTCTCTCTCTCTCTCTCTCTCTCTCTCTCTCTCTCTCTCTCTCTCTCTCTCTCTCTCTCTCTCTCTCTCTCTCTCTCTCTCTCTCTCTCTCTCTCTCTCTCTCTCTCTCTCTCTCTCTCTCTCTCTCTCCCTCTCTCTCCTCTCTCTCTCTCTCTCTCTCTCTCTCTCTCTCTCCTCTCTCTCTCTTCTCTCTCTCTCTCTCTCTCTCTCTCTCTCTCTCTCTCTCTCTCTCTCTCTCTCTCTCTCTCTCTCTCTCTCTCTCTCTCTCTCTCTCTCTCTCTCTCTCTCTCTCTCTCTCTCTCTCTCTCTCTCTCTCTCTCCTCTCTCTCTCTCTCTCTCTCTCTCTCTCTCTCTCTCTCTCTCTCTCTCTCTCTCTCTCTCTCTCTTCTCTCTCTCTCTCTCTCTCTCTCTCTCTCTCTCTCTCTCTCTCGCTCTCTCTCTCTCTCCTCTCTCTCTCTCTCTCTCTCTCTCTCTCTCTCTCTCTCTCTCTCTCTCTCTCTCTCTCTCTCTCTCTCTCTCTCTCTCTCTCTCTCTCTCTCTCTCTCTCTCTCTCTCTCTTCTCTTCTCTCTCTCTCTCTCTCTCTCTCTCTCTCTCTCTCTCTCTCTCTCTCTCTCTCTCTCTCTCTCTCTCTCTCTCTCTCTCTCTCTCTCTCTCTCTCTCTATCTCTCTCTCTCTCTGTCTCTCTCTCTCTCTCTCTCTCTCTCTCTCTCTCTCTCTCTCTCTCTCTCTCTCTCTCTCTCTCTCTCTCTCTCTCTCTCTCTCTCTCTCTCTCTCTCTCTCTCTCTCTCTCTCTCTCTCTCTCTCTCTCTCTCTCTCTCTCTCTCTCTCTCTCTCTCTCTCTCTCTCTCCCCCCCTCTCTCTCTTTCTGACATATATATGCATGCATATGTATATGTATTTTTCTTTAGGTAGGAACCGGGTATTCCCTTGGGAAAAAAATGATATTGATATAAAATCTATTTTGAATAAAGAAAAATCTGTCACACAGTTTATGGAAATAAGGGTCAGTGCAAGGTCTTTGCATAAAAACAATAACAAAAGCAAAAAAGGTGAATAAATAAGCTGAAATATAAAAGAAGAAAATGGAAAGGCAGGTCGCACCACTTGGAGGCAGAGAAGAGACTCACGAATTTTGGGGGATTTGTTTGTTCGTTTCTTTAGCCACGTGCTGAACGAAGGGCTTTATTGTCTTTATGGAGGTTATTGTAATAAGAAAGTGGCTTCTGTGGCAAAGGGTAATTGGTTGGGGGGTTGGGGAGGACGCAGGGCAGCTGGGTTGGGGTGAGGATAACGGGTGGGGGGGGTCACGGGGAAATGGGTTGAGGGGGGGAAGGGGGTGACGCTTGCGAATTGGGATAGGGGTGATCTGGGGGCCAAGGGGAGGGGGGGCAGACTGGCATGTTTTGACATTAGGAATTCGTATATCGATTTCCACTGTATTCGTTTGCTGTTTTCTCGTGGGTTGATATATTATTTCTGTTTCATCGACCCTTTAAAGACTCGTGTATACACAAACTTCTTTTCTTCTCCTTTTCTGTATTCATGAAAGCATGATTTACATCATAGTAGAAATATTTGAACATGGGAGAAATGCGAATGCCTCTGGTATTTTATGTATACACCAACGTAAAATATGAATTCTATAACCTGAACACCGCAGTCTTTGTGCTTTTGTGTCGCAATGATGACAATGGAAAACTGATAACGTTGAATGATAATGATAAAAGTAATGTTAAGAATGATAATGAATGATAATAATGCTTATGCTAATAATAATGATTACAATAATGATGGTAATAATAATGATGATAATGATAATGATAATAATGATAGCAATGATAATGATATTAATAATGATGGTAATGATAATGATGATAATCATTATGATGATGATAATAAGGTTAACAATAACCAATCGTACCACCAATCATTATACAGATAACAATAATGATAATAACTGCGATTGATCTAATAGCCCCGGACGGCCTCCTTAAGAGCAAGAAGCAGAGATATTTCTCCGGCGTAATTATCCGCTCCCGCGAGGCTCCTCCTCCTGCCCTCCCGACGCCAAGCTGCTCGGACGAAACAATTAAACTTTTACACCGTGATTAAAGGCCCGCTGGCGGCTCGCTCGCCCCGGCTCCGTCCGCGCGACTGTGGCCGAATTGAAAGCCGGCCGGGGAAGTGGCGGAGGAGGAAGGGGCGGAACGAGGGGCGGGGGAGAACAAGGGGAGAAGGAGGAGGAAGGAGAAGAAGGAGGGGGAGATGAGGAGGAAAAAGAGGAGAGGAGAGGATGAGGATGAGAACAGGAAGAAGAAGGAAAAGAGGAGGAGAAGAAGAAAAATAGTAACAGGGACGTGGATTTCTCCGATAATGGTTCTCCTTTGGGTCGAATCTTTAG